>PISX010006041.1:0-101186 GCA_004024625.1 Mellivora capensis | reverse complement strand
AAAAAGATGTGTAAGTTATCTGTAAAGCAGAATTCTCTAGCCATTGTGCCAACCAGATACAACAGCTTCACAGATGTCTCCGGGAGCTTCCATTTGGCTCTGGGTAGGAGTGAACAGTGGGTCTCCACACCTCTCCCAGGCTCCTCCCTCCCGCCCATAGTGGCCAAAGGTGGTTGCCTCTGGACCACTCCCTGACCTGTGTGTCCCCTCTGCTCCAGCGCTCCAGGTCAAAGTGAACAGTGACTGTTTCCCTGATCTTCTGGGATTTCCAGACCTTTACCCAAAGCTCCTATTCAGAGAAGCCCAGGTTTCTACAGTAAAGCCTTAATTTCTGGAATACCTGAAGAGACTCTGTTTTCTTAATCAAACTCAGATGGATAGCATTTTCTGTAACAGGAGTCAGGTCTGGAGATGAGAATCTGAAACGTGGTCTCCGGCCTGATTCTATTTAAAGGCGCCCAACTGCCAGTGGTGACTGGGACACCAGTGTTCACAAACCCAGGGGGCCAAAACAATTACTTAAACAATCACCATGAGCCCCACGGAGGTTGTGCGGCCACACCCACCAGACTCTAAGCCAACGCCGGGTGATAACCCGAGACGGAAGAAAAGGCCCGCAGACAGCAATGGAGATGTAGGTTTATTGGGGGGGCCTTCGGGACAGGGTGTCCAGACACTGGACAGAGAGCATCCACGACGGGCAACCTTGGTGGGGACCCGCGAGCAGCGAGCTTCCATAGTGAAGCCACTCTCTGTGGCCTTCCCTCGACGGCCAGCGCTCCAAGATCAAGGCCTGCCACCTGACGTTCTTCGTTACAAGGGAGACGCTCTGGATTGGCCACTTCCGGAGCCCCTGACCTTGAAGGCTGAATAATACGTACTTCTCCACATCCTGCTTGGTGGGAATTTGGTGGGAGGATGGGAGCTGTAATTTCTCAAGTCAGCGACGAACAGGGGTGTTCACGGTGTGCTCTGCCCAAACCAGGCTTCCAGCACATACCATAGAGGGTCAAGAGACAACGCTTTTCCTTGACAGTGACAATCATGCCCAGCAGAGTGTACATGATATGGAGTTGGTGGGCCTCTTCTAAGCTGCACAGGAAAATTAGGAGGGGAGAAAAAAATGAGCTCAAGGCATTAACTATTGAGTGCATGGCCAAGGTAAAGTATCAGAAAACTTCCACGACTGCCTGAAAAAGCCCCATCTCTTATAGCCACAGGAGATTTCTGAAAATCCAAACCCAAATTCTGACCCAGTGGGGCGGCTGAACTCCGCATGACATGACCATTTCAACTCATGGCCACGCGCCCCTCCTCCGTTACATTAGGGCATCAAATGGGGAAGAGGGGAGCCTTGAACACTGGAATGAATTCCATTTGGAAAGACTCCAATGCAGCTGAAGACGCTGAATGTCCACATTCCACAGAAACTCTCTTGCTGGTCAAAGCAGCCCTGTCCTTTTTCGAAGGTCATTAACTTGAAGAAACTATAAGGGTCACTCCTGAGCTAGACACGTCCTCAGGAGCCCACCTCTACCTCCTGCTTCTAGATCTGCACCTACCTCCAAACCCCAGAACAGTCCGGGAGCCTGGCAACAAAACCTGACCCAGGAAGACATACTATGCACAAGAATTGACAGGTGTTTTCCATTCCCATTGGTGGGAACTTCAGGAATATGTATGGGAACGGCCCCTACCCCCAGGGTGTTGGACCAAGGTGGAAGAAATGTAGTGTTGGGGCTTCCCAGGAATGGGCTTCCAGAACTCAACGGAGATGACAGAGCCCCATGTGGCCCATGGCCAGGGAGCCAAGGAGGATGTAATTGCCATAATAAGAAGAGTAATAACCAGAAGAGCTTGACCCATGGTGATCTTTGACAATGGCTACTCGATCGTGAAGTATCTGAGAGCAAAATGTTTGGTTTAATCACACAAAAGTGCTGAGAGTCAACCATTTGTTACCTGAATGACTATAATTTAACATAATTCACAAACAGATGAGCAGCCCTACTGAGACCTTCCTCAACTGGAATAAGCCAGAACCCTCTAGATTTGATCAACAGACCTGCCTGAATCACTACGGTATTGAGTCCCGACCCCTTTTCCAGGCCCCAGATTTCATGGAGCCCCCTGAGAAAGGACCCTGCTTGTCTACCAAAAATATATAATGTACAGATCTCCTTGCCTTCCCCCAAAAAGGCCATTTACTTGGGCAGTTGTAATGGAGAAAAGGAAGGATCCAGATGTGTGAGGGGTAGAGTAGAGCACCCTGGGTCCGAGCTGATGTGAATTCTGGGAAACTCACATCACCCTTGTGGTCCTCTTTATGGAGGTCAAGCAATGAACAGGGTTTGATACTGACCCATCTCATACCAACCTCCGTGGGTCCTCCAAGTCCTCATATACTCATCCCCCTTGTTCTGGAAAGCAGGGTGGGATAGACCATCTCAGCAGGTGGTGGTTCTCTGGCTGGCAGGGGGAGGGCTGTCATAACAGAAATGGCCAAGTAAAATCCCCCAGAACTGCTTCTCTCTCTCCCCCCACAGACACAAAATAGAAAACCAAAAGGAATATTGTGGACTCAATCAGTGGTGAATTCAGTTTCACATGTTCTTCCAGATGTGGGGGGTCTCCACCAGAGCAAATCAACATGCTCCCATCACCCAGCAAATCCTTTTTCCCCAAACTCATTATTTACAAAACACAAGCAAATGGGAAGCTTGTTTCCACTGGGCAGCGACAATAGTGCCCCTGCACTTCCCTTCCCTTGGGCCCATCAACTCTCCAGCCCTGCATCATGACCTTGCACTCTGGGACTTAGGACCTCGCCATTCCACAGGACAACATGCTGGTTCATGGTACTGATGACACTGTGCAGCTCGGACCTAATGCACCAGAGGCGTAAATACTCTAGAAATTTTGGTGAGACGCGTGCCTACCAGCAGGTGGGACGTGGACCCCACAAAAGGCAGGGGTCTGCGAGCTCAGTGAAACAGCTAGCGCTACAGTTGTCTGGGGTGCGTAGCGATATCTCCTCCAAGAGGAAGTACCAGTTGCTGGACCAGATGGCTCCTATGATGAAGCAAGCAGCATGATGCCTAATGGGCCTCTTTAGACTCAGGATGTAACATGCATGTCATGCCGTGTGTCCCCCCAGCTGATGCCTGCCAGGTCTGAGCAAGGTCTGGGACAAGAGAAGACTATGTGGTTCGTCCAAGCACCCATGTCCACTTCTCCACAGCTGGGGCTGATTGACCCAAGAGAAAGTAGACAGCTATGGCTCTGCAGCCCTGGGGAGGCAGTCGGAGGGCGTCCTGAAGTGGCTATAAGGATGGAATTTCCAACAACGCCCCTGGATTTTCATATAACTTGGAGGGAGCAATGGTCAGAGACAAGGGTCTACACTGCTTTGTTGGCGGCGCCTGATGGAGGGTGAGGGACTTGGAAGAAACAAGATTGGTCACAGAAGGTCTGGGGAAGACTCTCTTCTAGTGGGCACTGAGCAGGCAGATAGATATTTGGGTCCCACATAAAGCCTCCCTAAAGGCCAGCTTCACAGAGGAGACTCCCAACAATCAGGTGGACCAGATGACCAGTCCCGATGTGTCCCCAGCCTGTTTCCCCAGCTGCCCTGCTTTGCATGGGCTCAGCAGGACCCTAGGATGCCATCTAGGCTCTGAACCAAGAGGCAAAGAAGGGTCTTGCTATGCTGTCTGGCATGACTGGTCCTGGTTCCAAGCAGAAACTGGGGACCTACCAGGCAGTAGGGAGCATACACCCTCAGAACTCCCAGGTCCTGGTAGGCATGTGGGGGAAACTCCAGAAACCCAGGAGGTAGGCCCCTGAGGGCATGGAACCTTCAAGGACACAGGTTTAGAGCCCCTCGCCAAAGAACCAAGCCAAGCCAAGATGAGCAGAAGGCCAAGGGAATGGTCTGGGACAGGTAGAGGAAAAGGAAGTCTTACCTGCTTCGTCGGAGCTGCAGGAACAAGGGCTGCTGTGGGTGTGGATGTGCTTCCCACCCCCCGCTTCCTGTTCTAGCTAATAGGAAATGTGTTCATAGTGGCTGCCCAGTGTCTACTGTTCAAGTTACAAGATCCAGAAGGGATATGGCACGGGTAGAAGGAATGAACACCACCCAGACATGGATAAGGGGCCAAAAGGAGTTTGCCTCTCCTCTTCTGGAAGGAGGGTCAGTGTGTCCTTGGTTGTCAAGGGACAGCTGGGTTCTATCAGGTAGGATAGTACTGTTTCTTCATTCAAAAGTAAAGTATAGGTCACCACAGTGAGAGCCCACCTCGCACCCGTCAGGAGGCGGCTAGGAAAACAATGGGAAATGCCATGTGTTGGCCAAGACGTGGAGAAACAGCCTCTGCTGGGCACTGTCTGGGGGACTTTGAGAGGATGAAAAAAGCACAGTGAGTCCTCAAAAGCGTCAAACTATAATTATCATAGGGTCCAGCAATTCCACTTCCAGAATATCCCCAAAGGGACTGAAATCAGGTGTCAAAGAGACATTTGCAAAAAGATACTTGGTGTGTTCACGCCAGCAGGATGGGCAACGGCCAACCGTGGGAGCAAACTGAGTATCCCTCCGTGAATGAGTGGACAAGCAAAATGTGGTCCATCCCGGCACCGGAACAGTATCCAGCCTTAAAAAGGAAGGACATTCCAACACCTGCTATGACACAGATGGGCGTGAGGACCCTAACTTGTGTGAAACAAGCCAGTCACAAAAGGACAAATACTGTGTGATCCCACTTCTGTGAGGTTCCCTAGAGTCGTGAAATTCACAGAAAGTAGGATGACGGGTGCCAGGGGGAGGGAGGGACGGGAGGGTGAATGGTTCAGGGACACAGCATTTCTATTTTGCAGGACAGAAAGTTCTGGAGACAGACACTACAATGACTGTAGTTCGTGCCACAGAACTGGGCACCTAAAAATGATCAAAATGGCCAATTTTATATTAGGTTCATTTCACCACCATGTTTTGAATATCCTGGAACTTAAAACTTCTTGAAAAGAAAAAAAGATGACTTGAGGGACGCCTGGGTGGTGCAGCTGGTTGAGTGATTTCAGGGTCGTGAAATTGACCCCCGCATCAGGCTCCACACTCAGTTCAGAGTCTGCTTGGGTTTCTCTCTCCCTCTGCTCCTCCCCCACTCCATACTCACTCCCTCTCTCTCTTTCCCCCACCCCGTCTCTAAAATAAATAAATAAATCTTCTAAAAAAAATGAAAAAGAATGACTTGACACACACATACACACAACCAATGTGATCTGTTCATCTGGCAGATGGAACCAGGCTTCAGGGAAAATTCCAGATCAGACAGATGTACCAGAAGCAAAACAAACTTGAGTTTTCTCTGGAAAATACCTACTTGTGCCAGAAAGCTTAGGAACCATGGCCTCCCACAAACAGAAGACACCAGCTCACCCAGACCTGAGAAGACACTACGATTTTGCACTTGCCCCAGGGAAAACCGTAACCAGTTTGATGTGGGCACCAACACACACTTTCAGTGTATTTGTACGTATGCATGACACAAGCCTAGATGGGAATGCAGAACATGACCTTGGGACTTAGTGCAACAGGAGGCTGCTCCCCCAAAGCAAAGAGGTCTGTCTACCCCAGTCCCCTTGAGGGTCTGACGGCCAGCTTGACTGCTGGTCTCAGCCTATCCCCTCACCCTCCTGCCACCTGCCCTAGGCTCCTGTCTGGGTCTGCAGGTGTTGACTGTCACAATGAGCCAATGACGGAGGCTGAGGCCATGGTGGGCTGAAGACTAGACCCCTTCGAACAAGGTGGGGTCTTCTCATGACTCCTTTCCTCCTTGGCTCGCTTCCCCACTGCCTTGTAGTGCGCTTCCTGAGATCATCACCCAAGTCAACTGCTTACACTATCCCAAAATTTTAAGTATAGTTAAAGTGGAGGGGAATCAGAGGGAGGCCAGGCCAGAATTGCCAGAAGCCTGCCCTGAGTCCAGGCCACGGGGAGGGAGAGAAGTACGAAGTTGGGAAATTTCTGGGCCTTAGGGAAGTGAGGAATTGGAAACTAGGTAGGGAGTATCCAACTGGAAAGATAGGAAACTGGCCAAGATGCTGTGCCCACAAGCATCCTGACCTTGGGCTCCAGGAGGCAGCTCTTCACCTGGGCTGGCAGGGGGCTAGAGGCGGCACCCACCTCCCGAGCCTCATCACACACACCTTCACACTCCTGCCCTCCAGCCACCCTTTCTGTTCTGCTAATACTACCAAATCCTTACTACCTCAGGGCCTTTGCACCTGCTGTTCTTATCCTGGATGCTGCAGGTCTCACTCAAGCAGAAAGAGCTTCCAAGGCACTGACCTTGCTCAGAAGTGCTGCCTACCACCTGTATTACTCCTGGATGGCTGCGGCAACAAAGGACCACAAACCCAGGGGCTTAAAACAACCAACATTTATTCTCTTTAGTTCTAGAGATCAGAAACCTAAAACCAAGGAGGAGGGAGGGCCCGACCCTTCTGGAGCACCTAGAGGAAAGCCCATTTCCTTGTCTTTTACAACCTTTAGGAACTACCTGCATTCTTTCGCTCAAGGTTCCTTTTCATATTCTCCGACCTTGTTCATTAGTCATCACTAATGATGATTCTCCCCACTGACCCTGGTCATCACACCTCCCACCTCATCTCCCCCCACCAACCCCAGTGATCACACATCACTCTGAGCCTCCTGCCTCCCTCTTATAGGGACCTTGTCACCACACGGTCTCACCCAGATGATCCAGGATTTTCTCCCATCTCAAGATCCTTAGCCTTATCACCTCTGCAAAGTCTCTTTTGCTTTGTAAGGTCACAAACTGTCAGACCTGGGTATTAGGATGTCAATATCTTAGGCTTACATTAATTACATCTCCCCACCCTCTCACCACATCATTCTCTATCACCATCCTTGTTCATTCTCTGCACTGCATGGATCTCACTTGGAATTTCTGTGTTCAACTGTTTCTTTTATGAGCCCTTCCCCTCCTCCTGTTCTGATTTATCCACTATTTCTTCCCAGCACCATTGCTGGTGTTCAGTAAATATGTGTTAAGTGTAGATAAGAATGGATGGATGGACGGATGATGGGTGTATGGGTAGATGGGTGGGTGGGTGGTTGAATGGATGGATAGATGGGTGGTGGATGGATGGATGGATGGATGGGTGGATGGATGGATAGATGGATGGATGGATGGATGGATAGATGATGGATGGATGGATGGATGGATGGGAGGGTGGGTGGATGGATGGATAGATGGATGGATGGATGGATGGATGGATGGATAGATGGATGGGTGGATGGATGGCTGGGTGGATGGATAAATGGATGGGTGGATGGATGGATGGGTGGATAGATGGATGGGTGGATGGGTGGATGGATGAACAAATGCATGAATGAAAAAATGAATAATCTCCCACATGCAGGACAAAAGAGAATGTAGGCTTCTGCATAGATTCCTGAGATGCACTTTCCATCACTGATGGTCTGCCTGGTTGGAGAAGGGGGAGAGTGGAGGAGGAGACCCCACTCACCCTTGCCCATCAGGAAAGCCGGCTAGACCTCAGAGAGACCTTTTTTTAATCTCCAGAGCTGAAACCAAAAGGGCAAAGGGGTTACCCTAGGAGATGCAGACCAAGTCTACACTGGCCTTGTCTCTTGGAGAACCTTAGTCAAGTGGAAGAAAACAGGTCCTAGAGCACATGGCCCTAAGGAACCAGCCTATGACCATAAAAAGCGACACAGCACTAGTACATGCCCCAAAGTGGATGAACCTTGAAGACTTTTACTGAGTGAAATAAACAAGATGCAAAAGACCACTAAGTGTGTGATTCCACTTCTATGCAATGTCCAAAAGAGGCAAATCCCCGGAGACAGACAGTAGATGCCTGGCCACCAGGGGCTGGGGAGGGGAATGTGGAATGACTGCTCATGGGTACCAGGTTTCTTTTGGGGGTGACAGAATGTTCCCGAATGAGATCGTGGTGATGGCTGCACAACTTTGTGATGGTACTAAAACCACTATATGCTTTAGAGAAGTGAATTATTTGGTATGTGAAATGTATCTCAGTAGCCCTCTGTGAAAAAAGAAAAACTAGCCTCAAGAGCTGGAGTGAAGGGTGAGCATGGGGCACGGAGCAAGGTATCATCCAGTCCCTGCCCCCGCCCCACTCCATGGGACAACTGGGGAAACTGAGGCCCAGTTTCCTCGGTTCATCAGAGGCAAGGCCAGGATTAGATCCTAGGGCTCTGGACCTCTCCTCATCTATCCTGACACCTTCCCGCCCAGTACTGGGGATGCAGAGATGAGGTGGAACCCGCCCCTGGCTCAGGCCCTGCAGTGGGGATGTGGGGGACCAAGGGAAATACAGAGCTGCTCCTTGGGTCTCAGTTTCCTCACTTCCAGGGCCTGGGTACCTTGCAGGCAGGGATCACTATCTGTCTCATTCATCAGTGGATTCCCAGAGCCTAGCACAGTGCCTGGCACACAGTAGGTGTTCAGGATGTACACGCTGAGTGAATCTGTAAAACGGGGGATGCTGTGAGGACTGAATGATGGAACTGAGGCAGGCCCTGGCTCACAGGACACAGGAGGGGGCAGCTGTGGTTGTCAGTCAGCCCTGCACCTGTCCTCCAAGCACATGGCACAAATGGCAGCAGAAAAAGTGAAGTCATCGCAAAGAGGGTCAGGTCCTGGGCCCGGGGGGGCCATTCACAGCTGCCTGGCAGCTGGGGTCTCATCTACCCCAGCTCACCTGTGCTGCATGCCTCCCTACCCCAAGGCCTTTGCTCGTGCCACTTTCTCTGCTAGGGATGCCTCCCTTCCCCTTCTCACCAGAGTCACCCCTGCCCGACATTCCCCTGGGCTCCATTGTCCGCTCCTCAAAGAAGCCATCCTGATCTACTTGGCCCCCTGTCCAGGTGCGCTTTTACACGTCTTTGGGTCATCTGACTCTGAGGCCCTGCCTGACTTCCATTCCCTGAGGGCACAGACTGTCCAGTTCATTAGCCTGGACCCCAGTGCCTGGTACTTAGCATTTGCTCAGTAAATATCTGCGGGGGCAGAATATTCCGTTGGGGGCTGGGCAACCTCACCAGGTCGGAGGGACCACGGAAGGAGCCACAGGCTGTTCCACACCCCGCCCTTCATCCAGGAGCAGCTGGACAATGGAGGACCCCAGATGGGCGCTGTCATGAGCTAGCCCTGCCAGAACCCGCCTCCTGCCCCTAGGGACGCCAGCAGAGGAGGGTCCTGGCCTGCACCCCTGGGAGGGGGCGTAGGGTGGGGTGTGGCAGGGCCCGTGGCAGGGGACCATTAAGAATAAAGTTCCTCTCTACTGGGAAGAGGGCAGAGTGGGAGCGGCTCAGAGTGTGAGGACAGGATGTGAGAGATCAGGGACCATGGCTGTGTCACCTCAGCACGGTCCTCCACCTTGTGGCGAGAGGGCGGGCATGAATGGGTAAGTGCTGCCAGGCCCACACAAGGAGCCTGAGGTCACAGTTTCGGGCGCCAGCCCAGCTGGGGGCTCTCTCACTGTCCCTGCAGGACCCCGGCCTCCAGACCTGTCCCCCATGGCCCTGACGTGCTGCTCCACGTGGGGACACCAGCTGGGGACACTGGGTGGTGAGGGGATCCCAGCAAACTCGGGCCAAGGATGGCATTCCCATTTACAAGCACCTCTCCTTAGTTTTGAAAGAAACAAATTTCCAGACCAAATAAGGCATGGACCTCAGAGCTGCTGCCTTCACACGATTCCTTTTAAGTGTCCAAATGCAATTACACTTGGAACTTGCCTGGATTCGGCCTCCCCCGGCTTCCCCCACCCTCACCTCCCCACGTAAACAAGCAGCCCAGCTGGGCCCCAGCTGGCCTGCCCTGAAGAGGAGGGGAGGGTCACTGCCGCTCCCTGCCCAGCCTCTCTCTCCGTCCTGGGCGTGGCCAAGAGCTTCAGTGTCCTAGAGCCCTCCCCTCATGCTCTCCTTAAAACAAAGGCCCCAGAGGACCAGCTGGACCCTGCAGGGGACAAATTCACTCTCCGATTGGCACTTGGGCAGGGACATCGGGTTCCTCCAGGGGCCAGAAGCCTGGACCTCCCAGGGCAGGTGCAAGGGAAGCTCTATTTCTGGGTCCTCTTCCAGATGCCCACCCCACCCCCAAGCTGGGCACCATTTGCTCCCACAGGGAAAGCACTGCGGGGAATTCCCTTGGGCTCCCCGGGGCATGAGAAATCGCAGGGCAAGGGGCGGGGGGCCTTCCTGCGTGGCTCCCTAGGAAGCCACTCTGCACCACCGACCTCGAAGCCACCCCTGGGACTCCTGCATCCCCCCTCCTCGGGCTTTGGCTCACTGCCCCAGGACCCTGAGAAGGCTCAAAGGGTAGGGGGGAAGCCTGACTCATCCCCCACGGAGCAGGCACGCACAGCCCGTCACCCGCACCCCCCCCCATCCCCAGGCAAGCACTGTGATTTTCCGCTTGCGCCATCTGATTGCTATTAGGGCCGGGGAAAGGGGGTTCCCGGTTCCATACACCAGCAGGGGGCCCTGGGCAGATTCCAGGTGGGAAGGGGGATGGGGTGGCCCCTGGGTGGCTCTGCTGTCCTGCTGCTCAGCCTACCTCTCAAAAGTGCCTACAACTCTCTCTCCAGGAAGCCCTCGCCTCGCTCCCTCCTGGCTTCTCTGTATCAGGCCCTGAATACGAGGGGACTTGCCCCTCCCGGGGCCCCGAAATGCCCAGTGGGAGCAGAAGGAAGGAACCAAGCAAGTGCACAGCCCTGAGCCTTCTCCAGGCAGCCCCTCGGAGCTGCAGGATGGAGGGAGGGACAGCTGGACTCCGGCAGCAGTGCTCCTGCCAACATGACGTCACCAGGCAGGGAGAGGAGCTCCCAGTGGGGCTGGGGGGGGGGGGGAGGCTCCTGAGCGGGGCATTCCTTCCCGAAGCTTCATCCCAGCTCTGGCTCAGCCCCTCCTCCCCTCCTCGTCCCCTTCCCCCTCCCTTCAGGCCTGGAATTGGGTTTGGGGCGGGTTCTGCTCCCCAAGCCATCTCCTCCGCAGGCAGGCTGTCCTCAACTCTGAGCTCGCCTTTTCCGTCAGGCCGTGCTCTGAGCTGGCCTGCTGCCCTGGAGACCCGCGGCCAGAGGCGAGTGTTGTGCTCTTCGAAGGAAAAGACCTCGGAGGGTCAGGAGAGCTGCAGGTAGCTGTTTGGGGGGCGGGCGGGCCACAGCCCAGGGGAGGGCTTTCTGGCTACCAGGGCTGCAGGGCAAAGGCCAGGCAGGGAGGGAGAATGAGGTGGGCGCTGTCAGGGCACTCGGCCCCCAGACATCACGTGGCTCTGAGAAGGAACCCTGAGGCTCCAGAGAGGACTCGGGCACACTCCCGTGGCTCTGAGATCCCTGTCCTGGGTGGCAGTGCCCGACCCCCACACTGTCCTCTACTTCCAACTCCTGCTCTGTCCTCTTGGCTGGGGGTGAGGGGGGTCCCACTCTGTCCCTAGCCCCACCCACGCTAGCCATCCAAATCTGCTTTCTGGAAGGGCGGGAAGGGAACACCCGGCAGGCCGCCTCCCAAGTGCAGAGAGATGGCTCTCCCATGTCCGCCAGCAAGCTCACTGCACGGCCCCCTTTCAGCGGCGCTGAGCTTGGGCACAGAAGGTGGACCATGAGCAGGGGACCCTGGCCCTGGAACAGAAATGCAGCCTCCCTGTGGTGGGGGGCAGCCGGCGACAGCTGGGAAGACAGGGGCTGGGAAGACAGGTTGGGGGCTTGCAGTCTGACTATGCCCACCTGGGCCTTCTGGAGGACAGCCTCACCTGTCCCTGGCAAGTGTGGGGCTGGGTTGTGGAAGGTGGGCTGAAAGGAGAGGAGGCGGACAGGTGGCCGGAGCCCTTGGAGGCCTGGCGCTTGGAAGGGAGGGTCAGAAGTGCACGGAGCCGGCAACTTTTTCCCTTTGCTATAGCAGAAGCCGGATCCCAGCCCGAGGAGCACACACACTCACCCATGCTCACACACATGCCACACACACACAACACGTCACACACATATCTTCTCAAGGCCCTTCCGGGGCTTCCTTGGCTTCTAGATCTCTGCAGGGGCACGAGCCCTTCGGACTGCCCCAGGCAAGGCAGGAGGAAAGCTCAGAGACACACTAGGGACACCTACCCATGGAAGCGACCCGCAGAGGTGAGCTGAGGGCCCTTACTTCGTGCCTGGCCCCAGCTGGCCGCCCTTGGAGGGCATCTGGGTATCCGCGGGGGGTCTACCTGGCTGAGATAAAAGGACAAGGCTGGCAGCCAGGACATCCGCGAGAGCCCAGGCATAGGGGTGGCATACAATCAGAAGGACCACCAGGTAGAGTGGGAGCATTGTGAGTGGGGGGCAAAGGGAACCAGCAAGGACGGGGGCGAAGCCGGTAGCCTGCAGGCAGGGAGAGCTTGGGCAAGCCCCAGCGTGCAGGGAAGGCCTGTCCGAGGCAGCTGGGCCAGTGGCCCGGCGGGAATCAAGATGATGTATGGAGGGGCTGTGGGGCTCTAGATGCATACTCAGTGGCATGCACCGGACATGCCCACATCCTCTGGAATACAAGGGCTCCCACCCCGCTGTCACCGCATGCCGCGCTGTGACCCACACGCCAGGCACACACACACACTTGCCCATACCACAGGGCACATGGCTGCACTGTCCAAGAGAGGGGCCGCAGGCCGCCATTGGCCACCCTTCCCTGCCGGATGACAGGCGCGCCTGCCTGGGTCCCACGCTGGCTGGGGGAGCAGAGGGACACGGGCCATGCGGGCCGGGAAGAACTTCTAGGGGATGCTGGCCAAGCAGCCCAGCATTCCCTCTGGGGAGGAGGGCATGGCCAGTGGCCTACAGCTCGGCCTCAGCTTCTCCACCCACATAGTGGGACAGCTCCGTGCTTGTCTGCTGGGGCAGGGTTCAAATTGGGGAGCAGGAGTCCGTTCAAAGAGGACCTGGGGCACGTGGACCCAGAAGCTCTGCCTGGCCAGGATGGAGCTATCTCCGTCAGGCAGGGATGCCCCCCCCCATGGGCTGTCACCCCTTCCCTAGGCCTCCTGACCTGGGGCCCCGGCTGAGTACAGCTGCCCGTCCTCCAGCCTGGGGCCAGGGCCCCTGCAGTGCTCTCCTGGCCAGCTCCCTCCACCTGTTCTTCCTCCGAAACCCCTTGCAGGGCTCAATGATATGCAAATCTTCCAGGCTACAGTGGGCACAGGTGTTACCATGGGGACCCCTGGGCAGGAGGCCGCACCTCCCTGAGCCTCAGAGGCCCCATCATAAGGGAACGATGATTCCTGCCTCCTAGCTGGTAACGAGGACCATGGGGGGCGATGGCCATTGGCTGGCTGGCGTGGTGTCCAGCTCCTGGCTGGGAGTCACTGTCCCGGGGGTGATGGTGGGGTCGGTGATACTGATGGGTGATCAGGCTGTCCTGCCTTGCAATCACCTACTGTGGGAAGACCCTGCACCATAGCGTGTTACAAACATGGGGCCTGACCCTGCGGCTGGGACTGCCTGCCGGGAAGCCCTGAGCCCCCGTGGGCTGGCACAGAGGACGTACAAGGCCAATGAGTGTGGGCATAACTGCCCATCCCCAGAAGCCACCTGGCTTCAGAAATCACACAGACCAAGCAAGAAGGGGTGAGACGAAAGGCTTCTTTCTCCCCCAGCAAGCAGCAGTGAGCATGTTGGCCGTGACCAAGGCGTGAACGCGGAGCCCGGGCAGGAGGGGGCAGTGTGTGCAGACATGACCCGCCCTGAACCCAGCAGGACTGTCCTGTGACCCCCCCACAGCCCGCCTCTGAGGCAGCCAGGTGCTTGCTTGCTGGCCTTTCCTCTAAGGAGAAGCTGTGGGGGCTGGAGCGGGGGGGCTGGAAGGTGGAGGGGCCTTCTAGGCAGGTGGGGAACACGGCTGCCCTAACGCCACCCCTTCTGCCTTTGCCAGGAGAAGTGTGCGGGCCGGCGCACAGAGAGCAGAGCCGTGAGAAGTCTGGACTCGCCAGGCCTGGAGATGGTGGGGAACTGTTCCTGGGAGGCCCATCCTGGCAGCCGGAGTAAGGCAAGTGCTGCTGGGCAGCAGAGGGGGCTCCAGGCATGGTGAGGCGGGGTGGGTGGGAGAGGAGGGGTGGGGTAGGAGAGGCGGGCTCAGCCCAGTGTCCCCTCCCCCTGCACTCTGCCACCCAGACCAATCCTCTGTCTCAGGACACACTGGTGGGCAGAAGACCTTCTGGGCTATGTGCCCCAGCCCTGCTTCCAGGGCCCCCCTGGTCGCCAGTATCCCCGGCAGCCTCAAATCCCTTCCCTGTGCATACCCTGTGTGGGCCGTTTCTACCTCGAGCAGCCTTGTTCCGGCTCTTCCCTGAAGAGCTGGGGGTCAGCTATATCCCACGGCCAGGCCAGGAGACCCAGAGGAGCTGGCTCCAAGGCGTCCCTGAAGCCACGGGCCCCACAGAGCACCACAGGCACTGAGCCACCCTGCCCAGGCTGCTGAAGGCCAGGGTCTGGTAGTCATGGTTTACATTTCAGCACTGGCTGCGGCCAAGACCCCAACAAGGCATCAGGCCAACCCATCCCTTCTGCCCTTCCCAGCCCCCTACTTCTCTGAGCTCCTGGAAAACTCCGGAGCTCTCTTCTCAATCCTGGGCAAAGCACGCTCCACGCTGGAAGGACCTTCTGAGTTCATCTGGTACAACCTCTTCCACATTTGAGAAAACTGAGGTTCACAACAGCACGGTACCTCGACTAGGATGAGCCCAGAGGTGGGAACAGAGCCTGGACTCTTGCCCGGGGCCTGTGGCCCTTGGTCTTCTCCCTTGGTGACCACTGTAGAGCAGCAGCCATGGGAGGAAGAGATAGGACCGGCTGGGGAGAAGTCTCCAGAAATCCCCAGAGAAAAGGCAGAGCCCAGGGAGGGGGGCCGGGCTGAGAACAAGCATTTTCCAAGGCCGCTTGTGGCTGGGGTGGTAGCTACACGCCCAGTGACTCACCAGCCCTCCCGCTCTGACTCCGGGGAGGGAGCTGCAGACTTTTTCCAGCCTGTGAGGAGCTCTGAGAGATCCCTCGGCATGGGCTTGTCTGGGCACTGCGTCTTGGGGACCACTGCTCCGTGGCCTGGAGTGGTCAAAGCCACCAAGAGGAAAGGCTGAGGAAAGAGCGAGCTAAGGGGTTTGGAGGTGGACAGAGATGCTGAGCCAGTAAGCGTGCTTGGCATGTAAGACCCCTTTAACGTGCTTGCCTGGACCTCACGGTCTCCCCAAAGTCTGGCCAACACCTCCAGTCTCTGCTTGCAGACTCCCTTGACAGAACCCCCTCCCCCCGTTATGGGGTCTCTGGCAAAGCTGGGGACCATCTGGAAGGCGGTAGAATGTTCCAGCCTCAAGAACCTTTCCGTTTGTTTCCTTTTGGGGAGAGTCATGAGCAATGGGAACCGATACCCAGCCTTAGACTGGGGGGGGGGGCGGTTCTGGCGGGGACTAGGGTGGGGGTGTCAGGTTCAGGCTCTGTGGGAAGGAGTGCTGGGATGGACTAGTGACGTCTGCCCGGCTGAATGAAGGAGGGGAGTTGACGGTGCTCTGGGCAGCCGTCGCTTGGAATGGGAGGTCAAAGTGACAGCCTGAGAAGGAATCCAGCTTGTGGATGTGTTATGTTTGGCCCACACGATGTTTTTTAAATGCGAACATTTAAAGATCACGGGAGTTCACATTACGATCTAGGGTTTTCTGGCTTCTCTGGGGAGGGGGGAAGGATGACGGGCCACTCAGCCCACGGTCCCATTTCAACTGGCCCCCCTCCCGCCCCCCAGCACCCACCAGCTGGAATAGAGCAGCTGCCCACTTTGCTCGGGACAGGTGCTCTCCAGTTTGCACGCCCCCCAAACCAGTGTCTTGCACCGGGCCCACCTTCATGCATTCATCCCCAGTCCAGACCCTGCAGGCAAGATACTCAGCCCCGTGCCCTCGGTCCGCCAGACTGTTCGAGTATCAGAGTGCCTCCCCAGAGCGCCACAAGTCTCCACCTCCCCGGGGGGGCCTGGGCCGCACCCAGATCCCTCACGATCCAGACGTCCAGGGTCACCCCAGCCCTGCAGGGGACCACTTTCTCTGATCCCACAACGGGACAGGCTCCCACTCCAGTTAGGGCCAGGGTCCACCTTTTCAATTATTTTATTCTACTTCTTTAAAATAAATATTTTCACATTTTGGTGTGAAAAATGGCAAATGCACAGAAAATCTGCAAGGACGGTGCAGTGTGTCCTTCACAAGGACGGTGAAGGTGTGTGTCCTTCAGCAGGCAGCCTTTGCCACCTGTGTTTTCTCTCTACACCTCCCATGACAGACTCTTTCCCAGAACTGTTGGAAAGTAAATTGCAGACATCAAGCCCCTTTTTGCCCCCAACTAGTCTGGGGCCTCCGAGAACAAGGAGCTTCCGGTACAGGGCCGCAGGGCATCTTCCGACTCAGAAAATCTAACGCTGGTGCAGCGCGAGGATACCCGGTCCAGACGAGCGTTTCCCCGTCACCCCGCTAGCAGCCTTCACAGCGACCCGTAGGGCCACTCTGAAATCTAGGTGTCGTATCTACTGGCCGGGGCTCACCACGGTCCCTCAACCTGGAAAGGTTCTTCCGTTGTTCGTATCTTTCATGACACAGACACCTTGGGACCAGAGTCTCTTCCGACAGCTCTCCGCTCTCGCTCCTCTAGGCCGCCAGCTGCAGACCTGGGGACACAGCAGGGGCACCAGGTGGGAGCAGGGCTGTCTTCTGCTCTAGTTCCAGCCAATTCACTGGCTTCGCCCCCGTGCTCAGCCGGGACACAGGTGCAGGGCTGGGGGTGGGGCCAGCCCGCATCACAGGTGTCTCCCCCTCTGCGCCCGCCCAGATGTGTCCTGACGTGAGTGAGGCCCCCGAGCTCTACAGCCGCGGCTTCCTGACCATCGAACAGATCACCATGCTGCCGCCGCCCGCCGTCATGAACTACATCTTCCTGCTCCTCTGTCTGTGCGGCCTGGTGGGCAACGGGCTGGTCCTCTGGTTTTTCGGCTTCTCCATCAAGCGGAGCCCCTTCTCCGTCTACTTCCTGCACCTGGCCGGCGCCGACGTCGGCTACCTCTTCAGCAAGGCTGTGTTCTCCGTCCTGAACACGGGCGGCTTCCTGGGCACGTTCGCCGACTACGTCCGCGCCGTGACCAGGGTCGTGGGGCTCTGCACGTTCGTGGCCGGCGTGAGCCTCCTGCCCGCCGTCAGCTCGGAGCGCTGCCTGTCCGTCGTCTTCCCCGTCTGGTACTGGCGCCGCCGGCCCAAGCGCCTGTCGGCCGTGGTGTGCGCCCTGCTCTGGACCCTGTCGCTCCTGGTCACCGGCGTCCACCACTACTGCTGCGTGTTCCTGGCCCCGCGGGGCTCCGGCAGCGCCTGTGGGCGCATGGACACCTTCCTGGGCATCCTGCTGTTCCTCGTCTTCTGCCCGCTCATGGTGCTGCCCTGCCTGCTGCTCATCCTGCACGTGGAATGCCGGGCCCGGCGGCGCCAGCGCTCTGCCAAGCTCAACCACGTCATCCTGGCCATGGTGTCCGTGTTTCTCGTGTCCTCCATCTACCTGGGGATCGACTGGTTCCTCTTCTGGGTCTTCCAGATCCCGGCCCCCTTCCCTGAGTACGTCACCGACCTCTGCATCTGCATCCACAGCAGCGCCAAGCCCGTCATCTACTTCCTGGCGGGGAGGGACAAGTCCCAGCGGCTGTGGGAGCCTCTCCGGGTGGTCTTCCAGCGGGCCCTGCGGGATGGCGCCGAGCTGGGAGAAGCCGGGGGCGGCACGCCCAACACGGTCACCATGGAGATGCAGTGCCCCACCGGGAATGCGTCCTGAGAGGCAGGTGCCAGCTGGGTGGCAGGGGCCGTGGCCTCCAGAGACCCTCTGCTGCGAGACAGGAGCTGGGCCGCTGCCACAGTGCCCAAGTGCAAGGAGGAAGGTCTGCTCTGGCTCCTCGTGCCTCCTTCTCGGTGGGCTGGAGGCTCTGGGGTGGCTGGCTGGAGACCAAGCAGCCACCTACATGCAGGCCCCCTGGCCAGGACAGGCTTCCCCCGCCATTCTCCTCCGTGGCCAGAAGCTGGTCGGGAAAGGAGGGGACGGAGGGGTCACCCAGCCCCATCCCCCTCCTACCCCTTTCAATCAGGCCTCCTTGAAAACAATGTAGCCAGCACCACTGTCCCCCCTGGGGCCGCAGCTTTGCCCCCGTCAGGGCACCTGTTCTCTCTGTTCCGCCCCCTCAAGGCAATATTGGCGAGCCAACCTGAACGCAACGGTGTATCTGGAAGAGAGTTCTGGCTAACCTGCCTTGTAGTTCCATCCTTCTGCATCCAAAATCCCTGCCCCGAATCCTTTGGTGACTTTAATGGGGGAGTTTCCGATCATGGCAAGCAGCTAGACAGGAAGCGGCCTCGGGCAGCTGGGGCAGGTCACTCTCATTTCTGACTCCCTGCGGGCCAGCCCCTGGGCAGCCTCCCAGAGCACAGCACGTCCATGCTGCTGTGCACCTGGTCCTCGAACCTCAGCCCACTGTCCAGGAATCTCTGGGCTCCAGTCCCCACCCGGGAGTGGGCCCTGGTTCTACCTGGCCACCCCAGCCCACCTCCAAGCACAGGGGCCCCGTGTAGCCAATGCAAGTTTTATAGAAGACAATAAATATATATCAATAAACATTTTATATCGTGCACTGATCAAGGCTTCCTGCCTTCTGTCCTGTCTACACCTACTCCACAGTGAGGCCCCGTCTGCGACGAGCAGCCCAGATGGTAGCCTTTCCGTGCTATGCCCCACCCCCCAACCTGCTCTGTATTCTGGCATTTGTGCTCCTCTACCGGCTGATCCGTCTACACCTCTGGAGTGGTCCCTCTCCCGGCTGGTCCGTCTACACCTCTGGAGTGGTCCCTCTCCTGGTAGGGTATCCACCCCTCTGCCTAATGGAGCTTTGGTCAGCCACCCTGTCCTCTTGGCTAAAGCCTATGCCCTTTCTCACCCATTCAGGGCTCTCTTGTCCCCCGGGTAACAGTTTTCATGTGCTGCTTAATACAGGTCCTGTCATGGAACACAGCGTGTCCACACAGAGGCACCCTGGGTACGGCTGCTGCTTCTCCTCCTGCTACCTGTCCAGAATGCCCCTCGCTCTCCCACCCTCTCTGAGGCGGGGCTGGGGCTGGCCTCCCTGAACTTGGCACCGCCCCAATGGCCAGCAATAGGCTGGAGCCCCCCCCAAGAGACAGCTCAACTAGGGCTGGGCCAGAGGCTCCCTGACCGCCCCCGGCCCGCCTCCAGCCAGTCCCTGGAGAGGCCCGTCTTGGGCTCCAGGTGTCCAGCCTGGGACCCCAGCCCCATGGCAGGGAAGCTCTGGGGGAACCTGCTCATTATATAGGCCCAAGGACAGACCAGGGCAGAGGCACCAGTGGCCCACGCTGGGGAAAGGCCCCCATCTGCAGAAAGCAGGGAGAGGGCAGGGAGGGAGCTAGCTAACAGAACCACCTGCCTGCCCACCCAGGGTGTGGCAGTACCTCCAGCCTCTCCTGCTGGCCCAGGTGGCGCCCGGCATTCCACCCACAGACCCTGAACTTGCTCTGCCTCACCCTGCTCAACCCAGAGCAAGGGCTGAAGGACCACCCTGGGGTGGGCTAACCCCCAAATGCATTTCTTGGCGACCAGTCCCCAGGTGGTGGACTCGCTCCTCCTGGCCTCTCCAGGCCTCTGCTCCTATGCTCCCCATTCCAACGGGCCCAGCGGCTCCTCCATCAAGGTCCCTGCTCTGCAGAGAGAGGACCCCGAG
Source organism: Mellivora capensis (assembly GCA_004024625.1). Taxonomy (NCBI): domain Eukaryota; kingdom Metazoa; phylum Chordata; class Mammalia; order Carnivora; family Mustelidae; genus Mellivora; species Mellivora capensis. Next base: position 81,349 of record PISX010006041.1, on the reverse strand, counting down.
TGTCTGGAGGCAGAAGAGCTTCAGACAGTGGAGGCCGGGGCGCCGGCTTCTCCCAGTCCTAGCATGGGGTGCACCCTCCCCATCCTCGCACACTCCCCCCACCTCCTGACCCATCCCCCCACCCCCGCAAGCCAGTCCAAGCAGCCCAAAAAAGCAGAGACACTTCTGACAGTCCTGGGGACTCAAAGAAGCCAAGTCAGGTCCTGAGGACACATACGAGGGGCGGGATCCATTCAATGGGAAAGCTTCTACCAGCGGGCCTCCACTGGAAAGAAGTGCCTCCTAGTCCTGAAGACAGCCAAGGGGGCCTCTGAGGAGCCACTGTCTTGGGACCCAGTGAATCCGAGTCCCTGGGGGTTCACCTCTTCCTCAGAAGCTCCCACCCTAGGCCTCTAGCCCTGAGTCTAATGCCAGGAGCTACCCTCCACCACCCCTCCGGGAGCATGAACTGACCTCCTTGCCTGGGCCCAACTGCAGCAGCTCTGAGCCCAGCCCAGTGGGCGGGCGGGCAGCCTCACTCACTGCAGGACCTGGAGGTTGGGGAGAGGCTAGAGCCCCACAAGAACACGCATCTGGCCATGCTTAGTGGCCAGTGGGCTGGGAGGGTGGGAGGTGATCTCCAGGATCAGCCCTGTCCGGCCTCTGGACCCTCCTCAGGTGCGGATCCCTAAAATCTTCCCCGGGAGTAAGGCTTCTCCTCCCCCATCCAGTCCCCAGCCACATGGGGGTTGCCGACACATCCTGTCCACACCCTGGACGACCTCCCATGGACGACCCGCTCATGGAGAGGCAGGAACAGAAGAGAAGGGCATGCTCCTCCTCCCGCCTTGGGTATGGAGTTACGAAAGGGCCCAGGGAGCTGGCTGCAGGGGTGGGGCACAGGAGCCTCTGTGGTCCCCCACCAAAGGCAGCTCAGCTGGGACCACCCCCAGCTTCCTTCTTTCTGGTGTCTGGGAAAGTCAGGAAGCAGAGGGACCCGAGCATCACAGATCTCCACCCTGGAACTCTCTGGAGCAAGGGGTCTAGCTGCCCTCCCCTGACCACTGCGCAGGAGTCGGATTCAGGAGATGCGTATCACCATCCCTACTAAGGAGCTCCTAGATGGCCCCACAAGGAACAAACACTGGTCTCCCTGCCACTCCAGTTGTTACTAAGCACAACTTGCTACCACCACCGGATATGCGGGGCAAGGACTGCAAAGCCGCCAGGGTTGGGCTGTGGGGCCCTGCTTTCGGTGCCCTCCGCCACGGCTGTCTGGACAAGCCCACTCCTGGATGATGCACGTGAGAAACGGGGCCAAATGTGGAAAGTCAAGAGCTAGCTTCAGGGAGACAGGGTACTGCCACCCGGAAGCCGTGGGCCTAGGTTTTCTCAGAGATCCAGCACAGGCCTCAGGAGCTGTCCTAAATCCCTGGTCAGGCACAGGGCAGGGGCAAAATGTCCCTCCTAAGAGGGAACAGGGTGGCCAGGAAGGAGGGACAAGGAAAGAACCAATCCCAGCCTGGCGAGCCGGGCACAGTTTGCCATTCACAGGGCACCCAATGTGTGCAGTGAGCCCTGGGCTAAAAGCTCCACCAGCTCATTTAATCTGCACAGCTGGGCTCCCAGGGACAGCCTGCTCGCACCCAGGGTGGAGCCCAGTCACAGTCCGAACGCTCTGGTGGCCCGCATGCTTGCCCTGGAACCCAGGCCGCTGGCCTCTGTGTTCCCACCAGCAAAGCACCGGCAGTAGGGGCTCCGGGGACGCCACATGGACTAGACAGGACAGGCCCATCACAGCCCAAGGACAACCCAGACTGGCCTTGTTGGAGCCCACAGTCCAGTGAGTGCCTGAAACCAAAGGAGGGCACAGCCCAGGCTCGGGCAGCTGGCAGATGAAGCGGGCAGGCGACGGGCCGGGGACCCGTGCGCGGCACACGGCACAACACACGGCCTGGGAGCTGAGGCCTCTTCGATCTTCCTGGCCCGTCTTCGTAAGACCGAACGGAACGCCTCTCTGGCATCGGCCTCGCTGGCTCCCGCCCCCTGCCAGCTGTGCTTGTGAAATAACGGATTTTCTCTTTGGGGCCAGAATTCTGAAGCCTGAGATCCTTTCACATATGCACTTCTCGGTCTAGAATCCTCTACCAAGACACCCCGTCTTTTCCAGGAGCCTCGGGATCCATCTAGAAGGTTGAATGAAGGGATGGGTCCATTAACAGTCACCTCTCCCCGGATGGGAAGAAGCCCAGCCCAAGGAAATGTGCTCCTGAACACGTGCGTGACCAGACCAGGGAGCTACCAAAACACGTCACAGAGATCACCCCGTCCACGTGGTCCATTCAGGCCAACTCGGAATGCGAGCACGGAAGTCGTGTATCTGAGGCCGCGGGGGTCTGGAGACAACAGGGCTCCGTTCACAGCACGGAAGTTCATGGAAAAGTCCGCCGCAGCGAGTCAGAAGGCCAGCGCCAAGCTCCCTGGCAATCCGGGAGAAGGCTCATCCACCCAGGCAGACTTTGTAAAAGAAAATTCTCGCGGTTGACTCTATGTACAATAAAACGAACTGTTCTAACGCGCAGTCGATGATCCCCGACCCTCGTATGTACCCTCGCGGCCTCACCAAATCGCTGTGTGGAACGTCTGTGTTCTCCCGGGAGAACTTTTCCATCACCCCCCCACCAAGCATATCCTAGCGCCCCAGAGTCCCGGGCCCCCACCCCTGCCCCGCAGCCCTGTGCTTTAGGCCACTCTAGGTCACACAGGACAGACTGCTTCCTGCCGATCTGCACAGCACGTGATAAGTCACAGAAACGAGTCTGGTCGCCTCGGGGCGCGGTGCGGAGGGGAGGGTGTCGGGGAAGTTTACCGACTCCCCTCCCAGGGAGCCCCACCAGCCATTTCCAGCAGGCGCTTCCCTCCCGCCGACCCTTCCCAGCGCTCCCACCTGCACGTGTGCTCGCATTCTGCGCTCCCCTCCCCCCCAGAAGACACACGCCCCGAAGTCCAAGGCCGTTCCGGGGCCGCCTCCCCAGCCCTGGGCCCAGAACCCCGGGGCTGGCTGCGTCTCCGTCCATCCCACCCAGAGACTCGCCCGACAGCGACTGCCGCGGGCAACACTCACCATTCCGGGTGGCACAAGCGCGGATCTTCAGAGTCCCGCCCGGGAAGGCGCACGGGGCGGCCCGCCGCACACTCCACACCCGACGGAAGCCGTGCGGCCCGGCTGCGCAGGGCGGGCCAAGGCGCTGCCCGTCACCCGCGTCCTGACGCCCACGGCCTCGGTGGCAAGTGGGGCCTGCCCGTCCTCGCCGCGTCACCAGCAGGACCCAAGCCGGCGCTCGGGGGCGGGCAGCGTTCGCTACGCGCCTCCTCCGGGTACCCGGTTCCCCTCGGGTTAGGATCCTGGGCGGCACGTGACAGAAGCCGCACCGGAGCGCGCAGGCGCACGCACTCATGCGCACGCACACGAGCTACTCACACGCGCGCACCAACTCACCCACGCGTACAAACGCACCCGCGCATGCGCATGCACGGACTCAAACTGGAACAGGCTTGGCTCGTGTCGCTGAGAAGTCCGGGCGCGGACGCGGGCCAGGAACAGCTGGGTCCGGGCCCCTGGATCCGGGGACTCTGTCCATCACCTGTCGTTAGTCGGGAAATGTGAGCCTCTGTACCTGCCAGGCCCAGTTCCAGCCACAGAAGCTGCCAGAACGAGACAGTTCCTGCCAGGAAGCCCATGTCTTCCTGGGTCACCTGTGTCCCCGACTCTTCTCAGGCTAGGTGTTACCTCCTCGGGGTAAGACGTCCACCACCCCGGCTCAGCAGGCCCAGAGTAAGAGCCTGGGACAGTCCGAGCTGCTCCTCGGACATGGGGACGCTCTGTGTCCGCTGGGGCCACCCATGAGCACAATGGAGCCTCTGTGTCCTCCGTCACCTGTCCCTGACGTAGGGCGTTGGTGACACTTCGGCATCGGAGCTCCGTGCCTCTCTTCTCTTCACTCACGTGTCTTCCCAAAGCTGAGGCCAGAGGTCTCCCACACCGAGCTCTCCTTCACCTCCAGGACCGGGCATGAGGGTGAGCCCGACAGCCCCAGGCCCCAGCCACCCGTCAGCCAAGCGTGTAGACCCCAAGCAGCTGCCATGTCCGGCGGGGAACCTGGCACGCCAGGCTACACAGCTGTGAGGCCAGCCTCCACCCGAACCTGGAGGGGCTCAGTTTTAGAGGACTCTTTGACTCCCAGGCAGGAAAGTGGGTCCAGCCGATGTGGGGAAAGGTCACCAACTGGGGTCAGAATGAACCCCTCCCTCTTGCCTCTAGTGCTGTACTCGAGTAGTTGAGAGAGCCCGGAAGGGATTCCATGAATTTCAGTTAGGACTCGGATGCTCAGAGAGTCCCCCAAACCACAATGCTCCCCAGCTAATAGGCGGGCAAACTCACACTTGAAATGGGGCCCTGGCGTCCAGGTCCAGGCTCCCTCCTTTCCGCCCCTCAGCAAGCAGAGCCCTGGGCAGGTCCATTAGCCAGAGCATCTCTCCATGCAGAGGGCTATGTGGACGTAATGGCCTCTCCCGGCCCACAAGAGCCCTTTCCTGCACAGCCCAATGTTAACTCCGAGATGATAGGGCCTGCTGATGCTCTGAGGCCTCCTTGGCTGTCCCAGATGGCCTTAGGCAGGGAGGCACTGCCGGGATGGCACAGGAAAGGCGTGAACACTCCCACAGCTCCTCAGCCCAATTCTCATTTCTCTGAAAGGCATCACCCACCCTGGATGGAGAGTCTGAAAGGCCACACCCAGCCAGGTCCATTAGTCCCCAGCCAGCTTGTCTGCAGGCCTCCTGGGTGGGGTGGGTACCTTCCTGTATTTATGCCTCAAGCTCCCCTTGCAGAATCTCAGAGCAGAGTGAAGGTACTTGGGGGCATCCCAGAGACAGGACTCCTGTGAGGCAGGGTGGGCAGCAGCCAAGGCGAGCTGGGAGAAGCCCTGCAGAGCCGGGAGCAGGGACTGGGCCAGAGCAGCTCGGGGGCGTGGGCCAAGTGGAGTTGCCTCCAGGCATTGGAATTGGGCACCAGATCCCGGCCGCCCTTCCCCGAAGGACTGAGCACCACTTCAGGAGCAGGTGGGAGCCTCACATTTTTACTCTCTGGGTGGAGGAGAGCATGGTGGTGACGGGTGGTACCTAGCAACAACCCAGGGCAAGAGTTCCTGTTCAGCCAGGCATGGCTGGATGGCTGGGGAGGTGCCTCAACTTCCCGGAGCTGGCATCTTCCGAATAAATCGGACGACAGAAGCCTAGCTCACAACCATATTTAAAGTGGTTCGGATCACCCTCAGGGGGCCAGCCACATGGGGAGCCCCCACCAGTGGTGACAGCCAGGCCAGGACAAAGGGGGGACATGCAGGTGTCAGGTGAGCACAATCGAAGAAGACATTCAGTTCGTTTTGGGGGAAAGCAGCAAGTAATCGGTTTTCATTTCTGTAAAAACGTTATATGGAAGTGCACAGAAAAAACCCTTCAAGGGTGTGATCCCACCGTTAACACTGGGAGGCAGGGTGAGGTCACAGCAAAACCTACGTCCTCTTGACCCTCGGACCTTTTAAATGAGACTGTTTTACTCTCTCATCAGGTGACCTTTTAAACTTTTAAAGTACAAGGTGAGATGGACAGTATTAGTTGGAAATGACACATTTCCCTAAGCTTCAGTGGGGTAGACAGAAATTCAAACAAGGCTTCTGAAGACAGGAATCCTAAAGCTAACTCACTGTCTTCTAAACCATCACCATTCACGTGTCATCACTGAGCACTGGCTATATGCAGGCCTGGGCCCAACGGCGGGGAGGGCGTGGAGGGGCTCTAGTCAGATGCTGGCCTGCCCGAGGGGCTCACAGGCCCAGTGACAACCAGCGGAGCTCAGAATCGGGGCTCGGGGAAGAGCCCAGTAGAGGGCAGGCAGCTGGGGAGGAGATTAGGCTCCAGCAGCTAGCCTCAGAAGTGCATTGGTCTTACCAGATCACGACCCACCCTCCTGATCTCGTTTCACCTTGAATACCTCTTACAGGCCCATCTCTGAGAGGAGCGCAGTGGCTTGGTGCTTCAACAGATCATTTGAGGGGGACACAGTTGGGCCCATAGCTGTCAGGAGGAGTCCCCTCTCTCTTCAGCCCCCCACATCTCTCCTCTCTTCTTCCTTCTTTCACTGGAAAGGAAGAAACTTCCCGCATGGGGTCCCACAACCTTGGTGGGTTCCCCGCTTCTCCTGTCTCTCCTGGGCAATGCCCAGCTCCCGGCCACTTGCCCTCAGTACCAACTCAGCCCCCAGCCGCACTCCCCCCGCCCTCCTGCAGCCGTGACCTCGCCTGTGCCCTCAGGTCTCCCTCTGCTGAGTGGCTCCCGTTCTTGTCCTCCACCCCCTGGTCCCATTTCTCTACCCTCGCCTCCTCCCTGCCAGCTACAACACACCCCTGACTCCACAGCTGCCTCCTCAGCGCATTTGGGGGTCTCTGCTGCCGAGAGCCGTCCCTTTGGAGGGGTCTAGGGAGCCGCCCCACCTGCAGCACACCCCTTCCTCCATGCACTCTGTCCCTCCTGCTGCTTGGCTACTAAAGCTGCTCTCCCGGCAGCTGTCAGCCCCTCTGGGAGTTCCCACCCCGGAAGCTGCATATTCTTGCTTGTCGATGGTCTCCCCTCCAGGCAGCATCCCCAGGGGGGTCTGTAGCCCAGGACCCAGAATAGCCCTGGCCTGGTCCGCCCTCCGTCCCCATCAGCGGGGTATCAGGTGATGGCTGAGAAGCAGCCCAGGTGTGCGGAGGGCCCCTGTCCAGGCTTCTGGGACCCTGACCAGAGCAGAGGGTTGGGGGGCACTACATGCACTCAGGTGGGGTGGGGCACTGGAATGGAGGGTCAGTTGGCCCACAGGCTGACCTTGTGCATCCCACCCCGCCCGAGTAGCAGGTGCCTCCTGCATCCTCCATCCCTGGAGCACGGCCCACACACTCCTTACCTAGCATGGGGCTACAAGGACACTCCTTCGCCGAGCCTGGCACTGGGCAGGGACCAATCACTAGTGGCTCAGGAGGGCGGTATGTAAAGGGTTCCGCTGGCTGGGGAGGGGCCAGGGGAGCAGGGTCCCAGCCCCCTGCACAGACAGCAATGGGTCCCTCACAGCAGCCCCTCCACCGGGCCTCTCCTTGCTGCCCTCCAACCTCAGCACCTTCCAGCAGGTCCCCGCCTTGTTATGTACCCCCTGGGGGACAAGGGATAATCGTGTCTATTGTACATTTCCCACCCTGGACCGTGAGTTCTATGAGGACGGGCTTTCTCTGTCCTGGCCACTGCTGTACACAGATCACGTGTGTGTATGCACATGGCTATGCACGTGTGTGCATATGTACTGTGTTTCTGTGTGTATCTGTGTGTGCATCTGTGCTCCTGGGTGCAAACATGTATTCCGTGCATGTCCATATCCTATCATCTACCCCGTGGTACACAGAGCACCATGTATGTATCTGGCACATAGTAGAAGTTTGATCAATGTTACTTAAACATCTGTGGATCCTGCGGGAGGGACGCCTGACTGTGACGACAGGGCACCTATGGAGGCTCTGTGGATCATGGTCCCATACTCCCACTGTGGATGCAGAGAAATGTGGGAGAAAACATAATCCCCCTCCTACCCGGCCCCGGGAGAGGTAGGGAGGGAAATCTCTGGGTCCTAGAGCGACGCCGATGGCCCAGAGAACATCAGATGGGGTACAAGCTCCAGGAGCCAGGGCTCAGGTGGGGTGGGGATGAGGAAGGGCTGTGGGGCTGGGAAGTCCCTTGGAGCTGGAGCAGAGGGGGCTCCACAAGGCCAGAACCCAGGAGCTCCCTGCTGCTTAGATAAGCAGCTTTCTGCACAGAATGCCCTCAGGAGCGCCCCCCGCCTGAGACTGTGTGGGGAGGGCGCGGGAGCAGAGTCAGGCACCGGTTTCAGGAACTAAAGCCCCAGATTTGCAGCATTCACGGTTACAGAGTCTGAATTTACAAACGTCTGCACTGATGCCGCATCTCCGACCCATGAGCCCCACCACAAACCTGCTCCTGGACCAGTGACTCCCTGGGGTTCCCAACAGAAGCCAGGGCCAAATCCTGGTAGCAGATCTCAGCACTGAATGTGAAGAGGACAGGGGCGCCTGGCTGGCTCAGTCGGTTAAGTGTCTGCTTTAGGTTCAGGTGGTGATCCCAGGGTCCGGAGACTGAGCCCCCCATCAGGCTCCCTGCTCAGCCGGGGAGTCTGGCTCTCCCTTTCCCACTGCCTTTCTGCCTGGCTTGTGTGCTCTTTCCCTCTCTCTCTGGCTCACTCTCATAAATAAATAAAATAAAAAATAAAATGAAGAAGGCCACGACATAAAAGGTACACTTGATAGGGACACCGTGATATCTTGGATTTGTCCCCCCTTAACAAAGATTCCAAAAGCTGAAGAGAAAATGACAAAACTTATTTGTGGCAGATAAAAATATTTGTAGTGTTATGAAATGTATCTTTAACTAATTTATGGAAATTTAAATTTTACGTATTTTTAGTGGTTTTCGACGTTAAAATATTTAGGCATGAAAAACAATGAAGACACTACAAACCAAAATGCATGAAACAGCTAAAGAAATACTTAGGAGTCATCTAGAGCCCAAAATGCCCATTAGAAGGAGAAATTTTGGCAGTTGCCTAACAGTTCAACACAAGAAGCTAAAAAACAATCACAAGGTAAATCCAAAGAAAGTAAAAGAAGTAAAAGCATCAATTAAAATTGGAACCGGGGGTGCCTGGGTGGCTCAGTGAGTTAAGCGTCTGCCTTCAGTTCAGGTCATGATCCCAGGGACCTGGGATCGAGTCCCACATTGGGCTCCCTGTTTGCAGGGAGCCTGCTTCTCCCTCTCCTCCCTGTTCATGCTCTCTCACTTTCTCTCAAATAAATAAATAAAATCTTTTTTTAAAACAGAAAACTGGAGGGTGCTAGGTGGCTCAGTGGGTTAAAGCCTCTGCCTTCGACTCAGGTCACGATCCCAGGGTCCTGGGATCGAGCCCCGCATCGGGCTCTCTGCTCTGCGGGGAGTCTGCTTCCTCCTTTCTCTCTGCCTGCCTCTCTGCCTACTTGTGATCTCTGTCTGTCACATAAATAAATAAAATACTTTAAATAAATAAATAAAACAGAAAACTGGAAACAAAGAAACAATAAAGACGTTTAAGAAAAAGTTCTCATGGGGCACCTAGGTGGCTCAGTGGGTTAAAGCCTCTGCCTTCGGCTCAGGTCATGAACTCAGGGTCCTGGGATCGAGCCCCGCATCGGGCTCTCTGCTCGGCGGGGAGCCTGCTTCCTCCTCTCTCTCTGCCTACCTGTCTGCCTGCTTGTGATCTCTCTCTCTCTCTCTGTCAAATAAATAAATAAATCTTTAAAAAAAAAAGTTCTCATAAAACTGAGCCTCTAGCAAACTGATTTTTTAAAGAAGTGAGCACACAAATTTAAAATGGAAGATTGAATTAGGGCTTTAAAAATTATAAGGGAATATTGTGTAGATTATTTACAATATCTACCAATAAATGTGAAACCATAAGCAGGAAGAATTACCCAGAAAAATAACATTGCCTACTCTAACTCGAGAAGAGATTCAAAATCTGATTAAACCTATTATATAGTTGCACTTGTAATTTTCTTTTTACAAAGCCATGCCTGTCTCCTAACAATCACATAAAAATAACCTGAGCAGATGGTTTTACCTTCTGCCAAATCTTCAAAGAAAGATAATCCTTACATGCTACAAATTGTTCCAGAAGGTAGAGAAAAAAGGCAATCTCTCCAAGTCATTCTATGCAACCAGTATAGTCTTACATCTTTGAAATAAAAAACAGACAAGGATAGTACAAGAGGGGAAAATTATAGGCTAATTTCACTTATGAACACGGGGGGACATTTTCTAAATAAAATCAGGATACCTGAGGGGCGGGGGGAGTAACCAGAGCAAATAGAAATGGTCTATCCTAAAAATGTAACAATGAGTGAATACCAGAAAACTTACCACTATAGATCCACCACATAAAGAGACAAAGGGAGGAAAAAAAGAAAATGATTAAGTAGATGCAGAAAAACAATTGTGATAAATTCCATCATTCATGATAAAAACTCTCAGACAACCAGGAAGGGAATTTTCTCACCCTGATAAAAGATAATACCACAAACTCAGAGTAACCATCACATCTGATAGAGAAACTTTAAGTTTAGGGAGAAGGTAAGCACACCTGATTGCAACCATTGCTCAGCAGACTACTAGATGTTCTGGGCTATGCTATAAGACATGAAAAAGAAAATCAAAATGGTCAACAGAAAAATGGATAGGTATGGTTGGCTATATTAGGACATTTGCCTGATTAATAAAAACTACAAGAATCAACAGGGTTCCTCCACACCAGCAATGACCAAGAGGAATATACAACAGAGGCATTTCTGTGTCTAGCCACAAGGGAGGAACTGGTACTGGACCAGCCCTCCCACCGTCAACAACCAGAAAACTGGAGAAAACAGAAGACTCAACTGTGTTCAGATACTGGACAAGAGGCATCCCGGGAGGGTGAACTCTGAGGAAAGGGAAATAGAAGAAATGAACCCTGTGATCACCCCAGTTTTGCACCTGAAGGTGCTCTCTGGACAGTGGCAGGGAAGTGGGGAAAACCAGCCAGAGCTCAGTGGTCTCCCAGAAGGATGAAACATCATGAAAAGGACGCAGAACGAGTACTGAGTGGCTGTCAGCCACACAAAACCAGAGCTCACACCAAACCACTTATGTATTTCAAACACACATGCCCATAAAAGCAGTGTGTAGGAACAGAGAAGCCAGAACAGAGTTTTAAGGGTCCCGTGTGTAAAGGGAACATGGTAAGTCAGCAGGGAAAAGAAAGCCTTTGATAAAAGTCAGTACTTCTTCATGATTAAAAAAATAATAAACTCAAAACGCAAGAGAACCTCTTCACTTGACAAAGGGTGTTCAGAACAACTTGAGGTGTGCCAGCAGGGCTGGCAGAGTCGGCAGGATGGGAGCCAGGAAAGCGGGGGACAGGCCAAGCCTCCTGGTTACGTTTCTTATAAACAGAACCCAGGGGAAAGCCCTGAAGCTGGACAGTCAGGGTGTGGGGCCCCAAGAAGTCCCTTGGGGCTCCAGCAACACAGAACCTCAAGTTGGTCCACATTCTTTCCACAGGATGAATGAGACTATACATGAGTTCCATTTCCCGATACTCACCGAAAACCGCTTCCTGGAAAACACCCCGGACACCGCTCCCGAGGTGCTGAGCGACCTGGCCATGTTCGTCTGCGTGTGCGGCGTGATGGGCAACGGCCTGGTGGTCTGGCTGCTGAGCTGCCCAGAGCAGAGGACCCCGTTCTGCACATACATCCTCCACCTGGCCGTGGCTGACTTCCTCTTCCTCCTCTGCACGGCCATCACCCTCCATCTCAAGCCCAGCCTGCTGGCCTATGAGGTGATGGAGAGAGCGAGGTCCTTCACCTATACCACCAGCCTGACCATCCTGACAGCCATCAGCACACAGCGCTGCCTGTCTGTCCTCTTCCCCATCTGGTACAAGTGTCGCCGGCCCCAGCACCTGTCAACCGTGGTGTGTGCCCTGCTCTGGGTGCTATCCCTCCTGCTGAACGTGCTGGTCTCACTCTTCTGCAGGGAGTTCTGGTTCAGCGTAAAGCAGTGTTACACGGTGGACTCCGTCTTCAGTTTCCTCATTATGGGGATCTTCACCCCAGTGATGATCCTGTCCAGCGTGACCCTCTTCGTGCGGGTGCGGAGGAGCTCACAGCAGTGGGGGCGGCCGCGGCCCACGCGGCTGTACGTGGTCATCCTGGCCTCCGTCATGATGTTCCTCATCTGCGCCCTGCCTCTCGGCATCAGCTGGTACTTCCTCTATTGGCTGGACCTGCCCCAGGGCCAGAAGACTCTTTTCCACCACATGGCATGCCTCTTCTCAGCCCTGAGCAGTAGTGCCAATCCTGTCATCTACTTCGTGGTGGGCAGCCAGGGACGCTGGTGCGTGTGGGAGCCCCTGGGGGCCAAACTCCACAGGGTGCTGAGGGAGGAGCCTGAAGGGGAGGGGAGGGAGACATCCTCCACCGGCACCAATGAGCTGGGGGCCTGAGAGCCTGGGCGCCCCATGGGTCTGCATGCCTTCCCTGCCCAGTGTCTGTCTGGCCTGCTGTTAACAGCCCCAAAAACTTGCCCTTCGCCCTATTGGTGTCTCTTTCTTCTATGCCAAAGCCCCCCATGTCTCGATGTGGTCCTGGGTGTCAGAGGGCTCTCCTTCGCTGAAGCCGGGCCTGTGGAACCTGCTTGTCTTCCCTGCTCTGCGGGTGGGTAGCCTGCTTCCATTTGAATGGGGAAGCACATTCTCCCAGCCTCCTGCTCCCCTCCAAGGACATCTTTGTGCAGGAGGCAGGGTGTGGTTCCTGTGACTCAGTGGCCTGATGCTGGTCCTTGGGCACGTGCTGGTGGCATCAGCTGACCGCCAGGAGGATGCCCGTGGTCTGCCTTCCACCAGGTGTCCTGCTGACCCCTTCCATGACTGCAGTCCTTGGCCTGCCATCTGTGTCCATCACTGACCAAACTCACTGGCCGTAAGCCACGAGAGAGCCTCGACCTCCACCTGGCCCAGGACAGCACTTGACCCCTGGCCTTTGCCTTCGGGTCACTGTGCAGCACCACGCCTGGCAACCACAGCAAGTCTGTTTACTTTGCTCTGGGAGGCTGCCCTGGAACCAGGAGAGCCCCTGCTGGCCCCCTGGAGATGCACAACGGACCTTGATGGGACTGTGCCCAGGAGGGAGGGGCAAAAAAAAACTGGATAGGGGTCTTCCCAGAGTTGATACTGGTCCTAAAAATGTGTAGGATGTTAGTGACATTACAAGAATGGGTTGTGATGGGTGCCGGGTGGCTCAGTCAGCGGAGTGTCTGCTTTCAGCTCAGGTCATGATCCCAGGGTCCTGGGATCGAGCCCCATGTCAGGCTCCCTGCTAAGCGGGGAGTCTGCTCCTCCCTCTGCCTCGGGCCTTCCTCCCTGTCCATTGCTCACGCTCTCTTTCCTGCTCTCTCTCAATTAAATAAATAAAATCTTTGGAAAAAAAAGAATGGGTTGTAAAGCTAAGTAATATCTTTAAACTATTTACAATACAACCCAATTTTTGATCAACCATGCTAAAAAAAAGATTGTATTAACCCTCAGTTCCCTTTATGGAAAATATTCAAAACTGTTACATATGAAAAAATATCAAAGAGTACACAGCAAGAATGGTAGAAAAAATATTGCAGATGTTTTCCTGTATTTTGCATTATTTGTGGTATATGTCACTTCTAAAAATCTACAGTTTGCCATGATTTCTTGTCCTGTTCTAAATAAATATTCATTGTTGTATCTAACATTGTATTTATGATTTTGTTTTCTTTTTCTTAAGGAGCATCCCCCTCTTGTTGATAAGCTTTGGTCCCCACAGAATCTGTACTTGGATGGAGGACAGAGGAATTACCAAACTCCAGGATGGTCAGCAGGACCCAAGGGGGTGACCACTGAGCTACTGTCATAGACATCCATGAGTAGGAGGCTCCTCAGGACCACAGGGCAGGGAGCTGCTTCCAATGGCCCGGGATACCTCATGTGAACAGAATGACAACTCAAAACTCTAATGTCTTGTTTTGAGGTTAGGACTGAAATTCAGGGACTCTCTGTGACACTGTGGAAAGAAATCTGAGTACTGAGTGTGTCTTCATTACACAACCCACACCCTCCACAGCTGGTGCCAGCCACTAGTCTCCAGCTAGTTCATGAATCTGTGATATTTTTTTTCTTCCCTCTATAGGGCAAACTCCCTGTGAGGAGGGCCTGGCTATCTTCAGCCTCACCCAAGGCTAATGGCAAAGACTGACGTCCGTCAAAAAAAAATTTGACTTTCAGAATGAAAAAACAAGTCCACGCATGAGCTGCCACTTTGCTTTATCTATTTTGAGACTATGTTATTAGGAGCATACAAATTTAGTAGGAGTGTTATATCACCCTGGGGAGTTGGAGCTTTGGTGACAAATTATGAAGTTACTGTCACTGATCCTAGTCATGAGATCCTAGACATGAGATCCTAGTCATGATACAATCTATTTTGTCTGATGTTAACTTGGCTTCACCAGCTTTCTTTTGGATGGCACTTGCGTCTTCTCGCCTTCTTTAACTTTCAACCTTTTGGTCTTCCTGTTAGATCTATCACTTTTAAACAGTTGAGAATTGGGTTGAGTTGCACCTTTGAACATTAAACCCAACACTACAGTGAGCCTGTGATCCTTCATCCGTCCTGGCTGTCGGTCCTGAAGACTGAACAGGCGAGCAGGTAGGAGAGCTCAGTCCTCACTAAGCTGTTTTGTGACTGAGGAAAAGGATTGGCTCTGGCTTTAATCCTGGCTCCATCACCACTGTCCTGGGTGCCCTTGGGCCCATCTTGCACCCTCTCTGAGCTGTCTTCTCATCTGTATGTAGAGACAATCACCTCCCTCCTCTACCAATCTTCTATGTGGAAAGGACACACAGGTCTCGCATCCATCCATCACTGGGCACTGAGAAGCCCTATCCCAAAGGTGGAACCCTGGGATTTTCCAGCCAGGGGCCTGTGGTGGGTTAGAGATATATGGGCACAGCCCAGCCCTGTGTGAGCTATCCCAGGCCACTCTATCCTGCCCCAGGGCCACCAGGGTCCATTAAAAGATGTCAGCCCAAGGGGACTTGCAGGCTCCCAAAGGATGAACTCTCCTCTCAAATAAGGCCGTGACTTATTTGGCTCTTGCATCTCCTATGTTGCATTTTCTGTGGCAGGGCTGTACTCTGTCCTTCACTGGGGCAATCCGCTTCAAACTTGGAAAGCCCAGGGCCTACTCAGGAAGAGTAAACAGAGGGCAGTCGGGATGGCCAGGGGCACTAGGATGACAAGAGAAGTCGCCAAGATGACAGGAACAGCCGGGTTGATAGTACACAACCTCCCTTCCAGTCCACTCTGCTGCCAAGGCCCCCTCCCCCCAGAGGCTCCTCTCACCTCCCTTTTGTCAAAGGGAACATTTGCCTTTTCCAGACCTGGCTCCCTACGGTCTGTCTGGGGCAGAGCCAGGAGCATGCAGAAGAGGGAAATGCAGAAAGAAAAAAGAGAAACGGCCTGTCACCTCACCAAGCCTCCATCCCCAGACTCCTCTCCCTTCTCAAGCATCGATGAGGGAGTGGAGAGGAGGGGAGAAAGGGCCACTTAAGAGCGCCCCGAGACCCTGCAGTAGGTGTAGATAAGCATCTCTGGCCCCACGAGAGAGGCACACGGGGTGCCGTGGCACAGTAACCGCCCTGCAGAGTGCTCAGCCCTCCGAGAGTGACCTGAAGCTGCCTTTCCTCTGGCCAGGCTGTTCATCCTGCACAAACAGAACCTGATCACCAGGAGAGGGATACGAATCAGGATCCTGGGCACACCTGCCCCTGCCATAGGGCACAGCCCTGGCCCCACCCAACAAGCCCCATCCCAAGCCCAGCACCCTCTCCAGCAGGCCCCAGCATTTAAGCTATGCCCCAGGCTCCACCCCCCCCACACACACACTCTTGCTCTGCCCACTGCAGGCCCCTTCCAGGCCACACCCAAGCCCCACCCCCAGTCCAGCTTTGCCTAGCAAACTCCCCAAGAACACCTGCCCAAGCTCCCTGCTGTGCCCCGCCCCCACCCTCAGCCTCCTAAAAAGGATCCCCCCAGCAAGCGTTGGAGTGTCTTGCCCGGGTAAAGAGGAGCAGGCCTGCCTGGAGCGGAAGGGGCAAGTACCAGGGAGCCCTGGAAGCCCCAGAGCCTCCTGCGAGAGCCCCTCTCATGCACACTGCCTCCAGCAGTCGCATCCCCACTCTGGAGTCCCTGCCCCCTGAGCTTGGATCCCAGGGGCGCCTGAGACAGCCTCCCCTTAGCCAGCCTGGTCAGAGGAGGCTGTGTGCTAAGTAAAAGTCCCCCCTGCATGACGACCACAGCCACCCCCTTCTCCATCTCCAGCTGCAACACTGACTCAGGACTTCCCATTCCAGGGGATTTCTCCTAGGGAAAGAATTCACTGAATCAACCCTACAGGTTTACAGTGAAGATGGAATGAATAAAGCAGGGGAAGGACCGCATAAGGCCAGGCACATAATACGCACTCAACATGTGATTATTAATGAGTCATGACTTGCAGGCGGCAGCCCTCACTCCGGGCCAGGTGCCGTTCTTGACACTACACAGCCATGGACCCTTTCAGTCCCCCGCAGCACTGGGAGGTGCTTCTACCAGCACCGCCTTTTACAGCGGAGGCAGCTTAGGTGGGAAAGGGCTGAGTGGCTTGTCGGAGAGCCAGGAGGCGGCAGAAGAAGGCTCTGAGGCTAGGTAGTCAGCTCTGGAGTCCCTGAGCTCAGCCCACGTGCTATCCCGCCTCTGGAGGGTGGGCACCAGCCTGGGAAAGTGCGTCGCCATAGTTCACACTCTTCAGCAAACTCAGAGCCCAGCCCCAATTCACGTTGGTAAACACAAGCAAATGACAAATGCTTAGTGTTCTCCAAAGTAAAACAAACCAACCTCGGGTTTGTATCCGGCGACAAGACCAAGAGCAGGAATGTGGTGCCGTTCTTAAAAGGAGAAAAAAGTGAAAGCACACCCTGGTCAGAGCAGAGACCCCCCCCACAGCTCCCTGGGCAGAAGGTGGGAGGGTCTTCACCGGGTGTGTTAAGATTCCTATGGCTGATGCGACAAATGACCACAAGCTTAGTGGCTTCAAACAACACAAATTTGTAATCTTATGGTTTAGGAGTCCTGAAATCTAAAATGGATCAACAGGGCTGAGTTCTTCCTGGGCGCTGTAGAAGGGAATCTGTTTCCTTGCCTTTTCCAGGCTCTGGAGGCCATCGCCCTCCTCCATCGTCAAAGCCAGTCAGCCACCTTCACACCACTCTCTCTGTTCCATCCCGTCACCTTTCTCTCGAGTGCCTGCCTCCCTCTTTCAAGGATTTATTAAGTCCACCCAGACACTCCAGAATAACCTCCCACTCTCAAGATCCTCAACTATATCTGCAAAGTCCCTTCACCATTAAGGTCACTCACAGACACACAGGCCTCTGAGATGAGGACACAAACATCCTTGGGGGACCATTACTCTGTCTACCATCCTGCAAAATGGCCTCATCAAGAGATGAGACCTACAGACTGTGTGTAGTGCTTTCTTACAGAAACCAATGATCCCTTCTCTATAAACTGATAGTGAAGCCAGTAATCAACGCACCCTGCCCCCCCATCCACAGAATTGCCCATCAGCTCTTAATACTGTACTCTTAAATAAAAATAGAGTCAAAGATCTCCAGGGAAAGTTTAAACATGAAAGACAAGGTGCCAAAACAAAATGGAGAGAGGAACTCCAAGGAGACAGACCATGCAGGGTGCTGAAGGAAGCAGCAGAAAATACTGCCTTCCAGGGTCAGGCTGAAAACGATCCTCAGCCTCCGATCCAACCGTCAACCCAAGTCTGAGACTAGGTAAAGAAAAGTCTTCAAAAAAAAACCCAACAACTCTACCATACCTTCACTCTCTGAAAGCCACTAATAGCAAAAAGCAAGAAAGAGTAGTTTGTAGATTTATGAGAGTGTTCGAGGCGGTGCACAGAAAGTGCATAAAAAATTAAGCAAATGAGAAAAACGAGGCAGTCAATAACTAGTAAAAACAAAGAGTTGTCCAAGAAAGGAAATGTAATCAGCATTTATCATATTTATTTCCTCTAACCTGATTTGTCCTCCCGCATGAGCCCATCTAGTCCCATGGCCTACTAGCCTTATAGAGTCAGTGATACCCTGTCCCCTCTGGTACCCTATCACCCACCTGCCCATTGAGCTTCCAACTTCCGTAGCAACCTGGCTTCTTAAAAATCTCTCCTCGGGTGTCTAATAGGCTCCACAAACTTAACACATCATTAGAAGAGTCCTTGCAGTCCTGTGTAAATCCCAGCTCCAAAGCTCCATTCGTCTCCCAGTCTGCTCTCTCTCAGGAATTATAACCCCATCAACCCAGCCGCCTAAGCCAAAAGCTGAGGAGGTATCTTAACCCCTCTCTTCAACCTCCCATCTCCCACACCCTCTCAGCAATCCTATAGGTTCCAACCCCCCAAATATCCTGCATCCAATTCTGCCCATCAAACCTGCACTCCCTCTGTCCCTGCAGGCGGTTTTCTACAATCCTGGGGGTCTGCCATGGACCTGATACAGGGTGGCTTTAAGCAAAATCCAAGCTCCCTTCCATGGTCTCTGAGGTCCCACCTACTTGGACCCTCCAATCACCCTGTCCCACTCCCACTTCCCTCCTACTGACTCCTCCACAGTGCCCATCGGGTTCCTGTCTCAGAGCATTTGCACTTACTCTTTTTCCGCCAGTCGGACTGAAAACTAATTGACATGAATCTCTACTCAAGTTTAAGGTGTACAGCATTATGGTTTGACTTACACATACTCTGAAATGATCACCCCAGTCGGCTCGGCTAACATTGCAATCACTCCTCTCCACGCTCTTTGCATGGCTTCCCCTTCTCAACATTGGATCTCAGCTCCAATAACACCACGGTGTTACCTCTTTGGAGAGGTCTTCCTAGACTCCCTGACTTTCTCCTGGCCGCTCTCTGAGACAATCTGACTTCACTGTTCCTCTCCCCACCCCACCCAACATCACTTCCAGAACATTGCAGTCCCAAGGGCATCAGGAACCCTGATGCTTTGTTCACTCCACACCCCACTGTACCCCAGGATTAGACAGCACCTGCCACCTCACAATATATTTTGAAGAAATAAAGAATCAAAAAAAAATCATAAATAATCTTACTTCGGAGTGAGGAAACTTCGTTCCGTGCAGGACGGATAGGAAACACTGCAGTCTTCGGGGACGACGCGGTCCCCACACAGCTACCCGCCACCGCCATTTCAGTCAAAAGCAGCCACAGGTAAACAAACTGGAATCAAACTTTGCCAACAGACACTGAAATTCACATTTAATACCATTACTGTAGGTCTTCTTTTGACTTTTATTTTCCCGACCATTTAAAAAAGTTAAGCCCGTTCTTAGCTTGTGGGCCGTACAGAAAAGGTGGTGGTGGGCCAGCTTTTGGCCGGTGGGCTCTACATGCTGATTCATCTAAATAAGAAACGCCAGCGGGAGTGGTTCACAAAATTATGGGGAGCCCCACAATGCAACACCAGGAGGCTATTTAAAATGACAACTGTGACAAATACAAACAGTACATGGGAAATGTCTGTGTCTCATTTGGTGAGAGATGGCGGAGCTCACGCGGGTCTGGACAGTTTGATGCCAACCATGCAAGCGTGTGAAGGGCACTGAGGGTAAAATCTGCAAAATATTAAAATATGAAAATAACTGTGCTGAGTTAGCCTATCATGAGCAGTTTTTATCGTGATTTCTTCACTTTTTTTTTTTTTCCCCCAAGGAGAACCAATATAACAAGTCACGGCTCGGGTCGCAGAATGAGATTTCAGAGGCTGGGGGATGCGGTGCAGCCGGTGATTAAAATCCTAACTTTTGGCTGGAAACGGATTTGAACCCAGCGCTGGTCTTTAAGCCTCCTGGGACCTTGCCGTGGCTATGGCCCCGCTTCCTCTTCGGGGCTGCTGCGGGCAGGAAGCGTGCACCAGCGTCTGGCAGGCTCCCTACGCATGGGCACGACTGGGACTGCAGGTACGGAGACGCCTCTCCCACGGGGACCTTCCTGTGAGCCTTAATTGTTGCAGTGCTTGGTGTCCTCCTCGGTCACGGTCCCTCACGGGCACCTCCTGGACAACGGTCTCCCATGTCTTGGTGGCCAGCAAGTGCCCCGCACGTGTTCCCCGGCCTGCCAGCAAGCCCGGCCCAGCCCGCACAGGCACTAGCCGCGCTCTCCTTGCTCAGAGGGAGCCGAGGAGGGGAGGCCAGACCGGCCAGGGAGGGTCAGCAAGTCTTCTCGTCGCCCTGTGCCTCAGTTTCCTCGCCTGAAATATGGAGCTAGCGAGCACACGCCCCTCACCGAGGAGAGCAAGGGCCAAAGGAGTGAGCGTTACAAAGAACCTGGTGGACAAGGCAGGCTGGAAGTCTGGTGCGCTTCTCAGGAAGTCAGGGGAGGGCGGTGAGGGGTGGGAGGGTGCGCTTGGATGGTGCAATCAGTCCAGCATCCAACGCCTGGTTCTGGTTCAGGTCCTGATCTCAGGGCTGAGACTGAGCCCCGCACCTCGCTCTGTGCCCAGTACAGAGTCTGCCTAAGACTCTCCCAGGCGCCTGGGAGGCTCAGTGGGTTAAGCCTCTGCCTTCAGCTCAGATCATGATCTTGGAGTCCCGGGATCGAGTCCCGCATGGGGCTCCCTGCTCAGTGGGGAGTCTGCTTCTCCCTCGGACCCTCCCTCCTCTCGTGCTTTCTCTCTCTCACTCTCTCTCTCTCAAATAAATAAGTAAAACCATTAAAAAAAAAAAAAAAGACTCTGTCTCCCCCCCGCCCCTCCAGCCCTCTCTAAAATAAATAAATCAATTAAAAAAAAAAAAGTCAAGGGGACCCAAACTGACCACCCGAGAAAAGTGAAAACACATTCACGTGGAAACGTGTACACGAATGTCCACGGCGGCGCTACTCACAACAGCCAAAAAGCGAACCCAACTGAGGGGGTGACTAGGAGTGGACAAATGAAGTGGGGTCTGGCCATACAACGAAGCCGTGTTCAGCCGTGAAGAGGAGTGAAATCCTGAGCCGTGGAGGAGCCTTGAAACGACTCTGCTAAGTGAAAGCAGCCAGACACAGGAGGCCACGGAGCGCACGAGTCCGTATACGAGAAATGTCCAGATTGGGCAAATGCACAGAGACAGAAGGCAGGCCTGCGGTCCCCGGGGGCAGAAGGAGAGGTGACTGCTAACGGATACGGGGCTTCCTTGTAGGGTGGTGAGAATGTTCTGGAGCTGCAGATAATAGCTGCACATCCTTACGAAGCCCACCAAACCGCGCGCCTTATAGCGGTTAGTTTTAGGTTTTGTGAATTTTACCTTCACAGAAAAAGCAGCACCCGGGGAGCAGGCTTGGGGGTGGGGGGCTGTCAGGAGCCAGGCCAGCTGTCCTAACCAGCCCCTCCCACAGACACATACACGGCTCTTCCACCCAATAGACACGCACCGGCACCCCCGGGAGGCAGACCCTGGGTCAGCGAGGGGAAGAGCTGAGAGCTGTCCAGCCGGCTTGGGGACCCTCTCCCCGAAGAGGACAAAGAGCTCCCAGGAAGCTCCACTGCCACCAAGACGCTGCGGCCTTCCCTGCATCTGTCCCTGGCCCCGCGCTGCCCATGGTGAGCCCCAGAGGGACTCCGGCAGAACACACTGCCGCCAGGTGCCACCCGGCCCGACAGGACTGGACAATCCAGAATTCCTCATACGCATACATTCCTGAGTCCGCAGAACTTCTGGGCAGCACATGGGGATTAAAAGTGAAAGAAATACATTATTATTAAGAACACTGGGGCGGCCCCTCCTGAACCACTCATGGGTCGCCTGGGCCAGAAACGTGAGGATCTGACCGTGGGTCAGCCAACGAGCTCTGATGACCGAAGTCGCGAACGTTCTGCAGCTGGGCCTCACCGCCCTGCCCAGCGCCCCGGCACACTCTTGCTGCCCTCCCGGCAGGGCCCCCTATGAGATCCCCACCCCGGGTACCCACTCCTCGTGGCCTCCCCAGAGCCATCTTCCTACAACACAACTGGGGCCTGTCTCCTCCTCCCCCCACCTGCCTTCCCCTCCTCCCACCCGTGTGAGACCCACAGCCACAGTCAATGGACCACACGGGGCCCCAGATGGTGCGTGTGGACCCCAGACCCAGCGGGAATCCCGCCCGCCCTCGCCTGTGACCTGTTCCACCGACGGCCGCAAAGCCAGCCAACGGGAGTCATTCCGTTCCAGTGACAAAACCAGTACTCACCATCGGTGGAAACTTGAAGACAAGAAGTACAAACAAGATAGTAAGAATCCCACCAAATCCCAAAGGTGACAGACATTCACATTTGCCCTTACGCCTCGTCACCTTCTTTTGTGCATAGACGGGTGTTCCGAATAAGTTGGAGACTGAATGCATAATTTTACGTCCTACCATTACCAGTAAACATTCCCACTCGTGACTGTGTTGCAATGATAAAATGATTCTACTGGTTGACTTCACACAGTGTCTGCGAGAAGAAGACTTTTCACGTCACAGAGGAGCTTTGGGGTACAGAGGACGGACTGAACCCCCACGTCGATGGAGGTTCGCGAAACAGACACCCACCATGCGCCCCCTGAAGGCTCGGGGACGAGGGCCCTGGGGGCCCGGGAGGCGGGGTGCAGTGGTGTGAAGAGGAGGGAGGACAGAAGTGGTCAGTGAGGCCCGTGCGCACGCCCGGCGGTCTGGTCCCTCCCTGGGCACGAGCATGTGACTACCAGGTATCTGGGGACAGTCCTCGTGCCAACGGGAGACAGAAGGAATATGGAACAAAAACGAGGCAGGAAGCAGCAGACCTCAAACAACACACCAACACCCCCCAACACCAAAGAGAGGGCGCGACACAGAGGGACACAAGGAAATAGTTCTTCGACCGTAAAAACGTGGGCCTGTTTACAACCTAACTAGAAAGGGTGCCTGGGTGGCTCAGTCGGTTAAGCGCTTGCCTTCGGTTCAGGTCATGATCCCAGGTCTTAGGATCGAGCCCCGAGTCGGAGGGGGGGAGGGTCCCTGCTTAGCGGGGGGCCTGCTTCTCCCGCCTCTCCCCCTCCTCCCTCCCCCCGGCCCCGCTTGTGCGCGCTCTCTCTCTCAAATAAAGAAAATCTTTTAAATCTTTTTTTTTTTTTCATTTATTTGACAGAGAGAGGGAGAGAGAGCGAGTGAGCACAGGCAGGCAGAGGCAGAGGGAGAAGCAGGCTCCCCGCCGAGCAAGGAGCCCGACGCGGGACTCGATCCCAGGACGCCAGGACCACGACCCGAGCCGAAGGCAGACGCCCAACCAACGGAGCCACCCAGGCGTCCCCAAATAAATAAAATCTTTTAAAAAAAAATTAAAAAGAGGAGAGGAATCAGCACAACAGTTGCAGAAAATGTTCCTGGACAGAAGCACGAAGAGACACCCCTAGCTGCCGAGGGGGGCATCCAAGTGGCGCACTCGACAGGGGATGCCTGGAAAGCTCCATGAGGTGGATGCTCCCGCCCTGGGGTGGGGTCACAGAAAGAGCCACGTGGGCACCACGCGCACGCAGACCCCTGCACGGAGGTCTCACCCCACAGGGCTTCCTTGCACCACGTCTGTTTGCTCTGATGGCCCTGCACACCTTCTAGTCCATTCGTTTCACTCTTGGTCACCGCCCCGCCCACCGCCAGCACATGGACTTCACGGCCCACCACAGGGAAGACGAAAACCGAGCACGAAGCTGGCGGTGCAGGCCAACTCGTGCGGGCGGTTCCCATCGAGCTCCGCGTTCCGTCCGCCCGACTCCAGACACCCCGCTTGCGTCCAGGATGAGCGCTCTTCCTGCCTGGCTGAGAATAAAGGCAGGAGGCTGGAAGGCCAGGGGATCCGCAGGGATCTGGTCAGGAACAAGGGAAGCCACAGCAGGCATCTCGAACCACAGGATCTGATCTGGGACACAGATTCACAGAGAGAATCACCACGGGAAGCAGCCTCCACCTTCAGCACGGGGAGGACATGTGGGGACAGAGAGGGTGTCCAGAACTCAGGAGCTCACAGGACGGGCCCCACAGAACCCCAGGGGGACCGTGCGGCCTCTGAGGTCAGGCGAGAGGCTGCTTCGAGAAGTACCAGGAGAGGCCCAGACAGGAGGCGGCTGCCACTGCTGGGCGGACCCCGCGAAGGACAGGGAAGTACAGGACCACAGTCCCTCCCCCCAACTCCCAGTCTCCTCCGGAGCGTCGGCCCAGCATCGGCCCAGAGTCAGAGAGCAGAGGAGAAAAGGGGGATCTGGAGCAGAAGCGTGTGGTGGGAACACCAGCGGCCCTGGGGAGAGGGCGCTGTGGGGTCCCGGGACAGGCGAGCACGTTTTGAAACCTGAGCAAAGAGGATAGGCTGGCAGATCGGGGTGCAGGGCAGAGAGGCACATAGTGACCACAAGCACTTGGGGGCCTGGAGGATGAGCCGCAGATCTAGAAGGTGTGTGACTGCCCTGGGGTGGCCGTGACAAATGACCACAGACAAGATGGCCGAAAACAACAGAAAATTACTCGCTCGTGGTTTCTGGAAATCCGAAATGAAGATGTGGGTCGCTCCTTCCAAAGCTCTAGGGGTGGGGGGCGGGGTCCTCCCTGCCTTTTCCAGCTTCCGGGGGGCCCAGGCACTCCCTGGCCTCCGCCTTTGACCTCACACGGGCATCTCCTCCTCTCGTGTGTCTGTCCCCCGTGCGTCTCTCAGACGGACACCTGTCATTGGATCCAGAGCCCACCGGCCCCCAGAACGAGCCCATCTCAAGATCCTCAACTACCACTGCAGACCCTTTTTCCAAAGAAGGTCGCCCACACAGGTTCTGGGTAAGAGGATGCAGACATCTCTCCTGTGGGGATCACAATTCAGCTCCACGGCCGAGCGGCACACCAGGCCACTCAGGTTCGGACGTGAGTCTGAGATGCCTCCTAGATACCTAAATGGGATGTGAGTAGGTGGTCACTCGGAGTTGGGGGACGACAGCCCGGCAGACCACAGCCGGGGGCCTTCAGCCAGCGCCGGGCACTTAGAGCCCCGAGGCTGTGCGGAGGGGCTCAGGCCTGGTTTGCAGGATATGAGCCTGGGCCGGACTCCAGTGTGCAGGGTTTATTGGGAGAGGCCACGGGGGAGGAGGAGGGACACAGGGTGGACTCGGGACTAGTCAGGAGAAGACATGGTCTTGGCTGGAGACCAGTGTCATCAGCGTGACTCCAGGGCGGCTCTGCTTATCCCACAGCAGGCAAAGGGCTGGCCTCGGAAGGCTGCCCTGTCCGAGTTCCTGAGCCCCAGAACCCAGGAGCACGGGAAATGGTTGTTCATACCACAGTTTCGGGTAAGCATTATCATGCAGTTATGGTAACGGAACCGCCTTTCTCCTCTGCTGAGTCAGGAGATCCTGCCCCAGCTTCTAGCTCCAGGGTGGGACCTGGGCTCTGAGCCCACCTGAGAATCGGCCCGTCTGTCCCTGTCACCCCCGGGGAAGCACCTGGCAGGCCCACGGTGTCCACATTGCCCTGCCCTGCTGGGTTTCTGGAACGCGGAGATGTTTATCTTCTTTGGAATGTGGCTCCATGTTTTTCAAAGTTTTTCCATTTTGTGTGTCGCTGCTGAGTCTGAGTCAAGTCAGGCAGGGCGGAGGGGGGCCGTGCCTCCCAGCATAAACTTGCCATGTCACCTTGACCTCCTACGAAGCGAGCTGCCCTCCATGCTGGGGCTGGGGATGCCCCCGTGGGGTGAGCCTCCTGCTGCCTCAGTGCTCAGGAATGAAGACCACGAGAGCGCGACCGTTGTTCCGAGCGGGCCATGGCGGACTGCTGCCTCGCCTGGAAGACAGCTGCATGTGGGCTCGACGGAAGGGAGAGAAAGGGTCATTCCCAGATCCCGGGGCCCTCCCCGCTCAGTGACCCGCCGGCCACCCACAGGCATGTGTTTTCCTGTACATTCAGAGACCTAGCTAGCGGGCTGGAGTGGCTTTGCTACGGCTCCGCCCCGATGGTCTCAGTGAGGAGGGGACAGAGGAAGACAGGAGCCACGAGCTCTGTCCACTCTGTCCTCTCGACTCGAGGAACGAGTGTAAGAGACACCAGGACGCTCCTTCATCTGCTACAGAGGATGGAGCAGAAACTCCTTGCACGGGGTGGGCTGTGCCATCTCCATCTCGCACCCCCTCCCAGCCCACAGCCAGGGCTGCCAGCAGCCCCCGCAGCGGCGCTGAGCAAGCTGGAAGCCGGCATCCCTTCCTCTGAGTGGCCGCAGCCTGAAGGCATGACTCAGTGGAGAACAGCAGCCCCAACTCGGCCCCAAAGCCCACCCTGCACAGCCAGACGCGGGGGCCTGACGCGGAAGGTGTGCGCTCGGGGCGAGGGCGAACACGCGTGCGTTCCCACCGAGGACGGTCCGGGCACTGCGCTCGGTGGGGAGCAAGGGGTACGAGAAACCCTTCGGGGTCTGTTTCTCGAAGTCTTGAATCCCTGTCTCATTTGACGATAAGAACCCAAGCATGACTGTCCCACAGAAGGAGAGTCACTTCTGATTCGGAGCAGACCCCAAAACGACGGTTTCTAAATACGCCCGACCACATAGCCTATCAGCCACATGTACTTAAATTAAACACCATGACCAAGTGGGATTTATCCAGGAGTTTGAGCTTGGTTCAACATTCAAAAATCAATTAATGAGGGCCACCTGGGTGGCTCAGTGGATTAAGCTTCTGCCTTCAGCTCAGGTCATGATCCCAGGGTCTTGGGATCAAGCCCCGCATCGGGCTCTCTGCTCAGTGGGGAGCCTGCTTCTCCCTCTGGCTTATGCTTTCTCTCTTTCTCTCTCTCTAAGAAATAAATAAATAAAATATTTTAAAGAAAATCAATTAATGCACTAGAGGCCATATTAACAGAATAAAGGACAAATCCCACATGGCCATCTCAAAGAGGACAAAAAACCTTGGATGAAGTCCCAAGTCTAAAAAATAAAAAGTCTAATAAAACATGTATAAACAAGTAAATGGGGGCGCCTGGGTGGCTCAGTCATTAGGCGTCTGCCTTTGGCTCAGGTCACGATCTCAGGATCCTGGGATCGAGCCCCACATCGGGCTCCCTGCTCAGTGGGTAATCTGCTTCTCCCTCTCCCTCTGGCCCCTGACTTGTACCATCTCAAAAAACTTAATTTAAAAAGTTTTTTTTAAAGATTTTATTCATTTGACAGAGAGAGATCACAAGTAGGCAGAGAGGCAGGCAGAGAGAGAGGAGGAAGCAGGCTCCCTGCTGCACAGAGAGCCCGATGCGGGGCTTGATCCCAGGACCCCGGGATCATGACCTGAGCTGAAGGCAGAGGCTTAACCCACTGAGCCACCCAGGCGCCCCTAAAAAGTCTTAAAAAAAAAAAAAAAGTAAATAACTAAATGAAAACATAAAGTGTCAGCAAAGCCAGGACGGCAGGGAACGTGCCGGCCTCATCGCCGCAGCCGGGTACAAGGGACTGGCTGGGGCGGCGGCCGGCAGAGCCATCTGCGTCCCCCGCCGCCCACTGAGCGCAGGCTCGCAGGGGTGGCTCTATGATCTGGCGACGGCGGCACACCGGCCATGAGGGCAGCGCTGGGGGCAGAGCGGCCAGGCAGCCACCCGCAGGACAAGGGAGCAAAACAATCCTCACGCTGGACACGGTGTCCCGGCAGCCACAGATCCGCCCGCCCAGATGAGCCGTCTGCCTCCTCGTCCCCCTTTTCCTCCAAGCAGAGAAGTTTCCAGACCAAATAAGGCCGCAGCTTTTGCAATGCTCCCAGCACACACCACAGCTCCCTTTAAGTGCCAGGTTATAACTCGGGCCTAAAATGTCCCAAAGCAACACGGTGCCCATCAGCCCTCCGGTCCCTCGGGTAACGCTCCAAACAACCCGGGTAAACACAGAGCGGGGCTGGCCCGGTCCTTGGCCCACCAGCAGGGGAGGAGGGTGAGCCCCATTGTCCCCAAGGAAGCCAGGTGTGCCCACGCAGAGCTGACCGGCTCCTGGGGCCCCAGGCGCCCTCCCCAGGGCCCCAAGTGGGCAAGGCTGTGGGTCAAACCCTCCAGAGGCACCTGCCCCTCCTGACATTCCCGAGCACGGACATGCCAGGCACGGTTTGGGGGGCCCTGGGACCTTAAAGCTTTTCACCTGCACAGCAACTGGGGGTGGGGGGCCAGGCCCTGTTATTCACCCACTTTACAGAAGGGGAAACAGAGGCAGGAGCCACATAGCCCATGTGGGGTGAATCTTGAATGAACCCCTGGACTGACCTGGTCCACGCTGGGGCTCCATCCTGTGCCATGTTGCCCCCTAACCCCAAAAGAAGAGACAGGGCTCCCTGCCCAGTGCCCACCCGGAAGGGAATCCTCGGCCATGGGCGGCTCCTCCAGAAGGGCTGTGGCCCGCAGGTTACCAGCAAGACCACCCTCCCTGCCTGGGAAGATGTTTGGCTCGACACTTTTTTTTTTTTTTCCTTTTTTGGGGCTGCCCTGTCCAGGCCAAATGTAGAACATTCTTCAAGCAACCAGTTACAAATATCATCCCAACAAGGCCTCCCTGGGATGAGAAACAGAAACTTTTTGTGCTGCAACGGTCAACTCTGACATTTTAACACTGCGTCAAAACCAGCCTGAATGGAGGTCGGCGGGGGAGGGCAAAGGCTCCGTGCAAGGGGCAGGTGGGCGTGGTGGCCACAGCGAACCCTGTGCCCGGCACTGCCACAGAGCCTAACCCAGACCCAGGGCTTAGGACCCACGACACTGCCCACGGATCCTTCTGTGGATGTTCTGGCCTGGCTAGAGGTGAAGACTGTTGTCAACCCCATCGCCGATGAGCGCAAGAGCTCAGGGAGGCGGGCACTTGCAGGAGTCCACCCAGGGCCTTCTGATTCCGGAGACCTCCCACCACCCCAGCCTATGCTGTATTGCCTTCCTTCCCCTACTTCAAGCTCTTCCTGGCAAGGTGGCCCCTGGGAAGAGCACGTGGCTAAAGGTGCAGGACCACATCCTCTCTAGAGCAGAGGTGTCCTGATTCGATACTGCCTCCATGCTGGGACTGAGTATGCCCAGTAAGATGTACAGACAAAGGCATGACTGGACCAGCAAAGAGCGTGCTAGCTGTAAGTAACAGAAACCTAAGGCAGACCTTCTTCAGCTAAAAAAAGACACTAGTTCAGGACAATGGGAAGAATGGGGTGGAAGTCAGGTGTGGTTGGATCCAGGTGCTCAAACCATGTGATTGTGTTATTTTCCTACCCCTATTTACCTGTTTTTGTGTTGGTCTCCTTCCCTCCTACAGACAGGCTTCCTCTCTGCTAGCCACTCTCAGGAAAGAGCCAACATCTTTATTTCAGCGTCTGCATGTGGACCCCAGGCTAGAACCCAGATGGGTCCTGTTTGGACTCTGGCCCGTCCCTGAACCAGGCCTTGCTGTGGCCAGAGGATCAGAGCTTATTACCACAAAGACAGGGAGAAAAAGCAAGCATCCTCCGCACGTGAGACAGGTGCCACTGTGTCCCTTGAGGGCAGTGACACACTGCTCTGTGTGCACAGATCTCACTTTCTTGAGATCTCGTTTGTTTCCCACCAGCCACCGGCTGCTGGGGGCAGCGGGAACTTCAGCTAGCCATCTGCGACGCTCCACGTAGCTCCTGCAGGTGGCAGCACCCAGAGGACTGTGTTTGGCACACACACACTGCCACGGGGTCCCCACTGCTTCCCCTTCTTGCACAATTCAGTCCTAAAGCCAGCTGACAGAAGCAAGGAAGGTGTCCACATAAGGAGGAGGTGGGGGGGCCACAGTGCACCCTGGGCTGGGAGACAGGATGTCCGCCCTAGGCAGTGGAATGGGCTGGCCCTGGAAGAGGGTGGCCGGGCCCAGCACCTGAGAAAACAGTCCGAGTGCATGGGCCTGGGGCCAAAGAGTCAATAAACGAGCTGAATAAAGGGCACTTGGGGACCAGTGGCAGGACAAGACAGAGAAGGCGCCTAAGAACAACAAAGACATCTTTTTCCTTTTCTAAGGATTTTATTTGTCAGAGAAAGAGAGAGGGAGAGAGAGAGAGCGCGCGCGCACTCATGAACAAGTGATGGGGGGAGGCAGAGAGAGGAGTCTCCCCGCTGAGCAGGGAGCCCAATGCAAGGCTTGATCCCGGGACCCCGGATCATGACCTGAGCTGAAGGCAGACACCTGACTAAGCCACCCAGGCGCCCAGAACAACAGACATCTTTAACGCTTGGTCAGGGAGGCAGAGGTCACAGGGACACGAATGGCATTTTGGGTCAGCAGATGCAAGGTCTGTGAGACCAGGTCTGGTGAGGGTAGGGGGGTCAACCCTGGGTTCTGAGCCCCCAGGAAGGCACGGCCTGTGCCACCTGCCTTTCTTCCCTGGGGCGGCAGCCTCTCTCCTGCCATCTCTCCACAGAGGCTGGCCTGGTTTGTACCAGTTACAACTCCAGCCTTCCCAACTTCAAACTTTCATTCTGATAAAAATGCCAAGGATTTTTTCCCTCCCCTGTGTCGTCTGTAAACGGGGACAAGGCCCCCACAGGAGCCCAGCATGCCCACCTCCTTGCTCCGAGTGCCGCCAGCGCCTTCCAGATGCCGAGCACTTGAAGCAAACGTGGGCTGGCCCTGAGCTCCGGGCCACTCCAGGAAAGGCACAGGGAGCAGAAAGGGAAAGCGCGCTCACCAAAGACACATAACACACACTGCAGGCGGTGTGCATAGATCTTTATTTTACTCTTAAATAATTTATGTCCCACTTAAACAAATAAAACTCTGAGACTAAGACATCACATCCGTCTGAGGCTGTCCTCCCTGGAGCAGCTGGCAGAGAACACTGGAGAACACCTGTGGGAGGGCTCCTGCTTTGGGTCGGCCGCACCGCTGCTCTGGGGAAGCTCTTTCCTGCGACCGCCGCCCGGGGAGGGCTCACCCGGGCCACATGCCTCAGTGGGACCTCCAGACCTCGCAGGAGCAGGAGCAGTCTGAGCTGTGTCCGCTGCCCTGCACGACCAGGACAGGCCCCCACAGCTGGCAGGGAATAGGACACAGACGGAAAAGGGCCTCAGCGAAGTCCGCTACATGGGGACGCATGGGAGAGGTGCCCGGCGTTCTCAGACGCATGATCTGACTTTCCATTACGCTCCCTCCTTCCGGCGGCCTGAAAGCTGGCCAGCCCCAGGTGGTGGGAATTTCCTTGTATGAAGATTGAGGGGGTATCAGTCCAGGGCAGGGGGACCCTCATGGCAGCACCCCAAGGTTCAGATGGTGGGATTTCTGTCCTAACTGGGAAGAGACCGGGAAATGGTCCAGGCAAGAGAAGAGGGACGGGGGCACACCCGGGCCAACCCACACCAAGCCCAGAGAGAGGCCACGCAGCAATGACCACATGCCCTGGGCACCCTCCTCCGAGAGCTGGCAGGGTGGAAGAGCTCATCTCCAAGGTCCAGAACCCCTCCCTTCCTCCCAGACACCGTGCCCCACCTGGCTCCGATACAGGCTGGTGGGGCAGGTTGCACACTGTCACGGAGCAACTACAGGGAAGCAGAAAGCAGCCCTGCTTGCCCTCAGATTTTTTTCAGACAGCAGCTCTGGAGCTGCACGCGAAGAGCCTGCCCGTCACTTTTCCTTCTCCTTCCGTTTACTCTTCCTCTGGCCGCTCAGTTCATCCAGCTTCTTATCCAGCCTCCTCTGCAGCTGGGCCCTCTTGGCGGGGTCCAAGGACCTGTCCTTGGTTCCGCTGCCGGCGTAGAGGACTCCCTCCCGGCTGATCCTCTGCCGGGCATGGGCACGAGCCCTCTCCCCACAGCCATGGACCTGGGGTGGGGGGGAACACAGCAGACAGCGCTGAGCCAAATGGGAACAGAGGCCCTGCAACATTGCCCATTGCAGAGTCTGGGGACTCTTAAGTCCCAGCACGAGGTCTCGGAGGGGCTCCCTACTCTTCCCGCAGCCAGGCCCCTCCCCATCAGGCTGCCGGGGTGGGGGGTGTGAGCACCCTCCAGCCCTGCTCTCAGCTCAGCCCAAACCATCCTCTGAGCACCCGCGGATGCACGGCCAGATCCCCACAACCTCCCGACGGGGGGTGACGCGCACACAGGGCTACCGGCAGCGGTGTCGCAACAGCAGAAGGCCAGCGCGCCGTCGGCATGCCCTGCAGCCACGCTGCCCTTCCGTGGCTCGCTGCCCTTCCGTGGCTCGCTGCCCTTCCGTGGCTCGCAGCCCAAGTGCAACCGCCGCCCCCTCCGGGCCAAAGGCCGCACTCTGTAGTCTGTCCCCGGCGCCAGGCCTGTGGCGGGAGCCCCGGAACGTGCCTGACCCCACGAAGGGCCCCCGTTTCCGGGAAACTCTCACATAGCTCCTCCTTTCGAAAGGAGAGGAAGGAAACCCTCCGAGCACTTCCAGCGCCAGGCATAACAGCCAGCACGCAGGCCACGGGGCCTTCTAGAAAGCCCGTGCTTCCCCGCTGCACACACCAAGGGTGTTCCCTTGGGAACTGCCGGGTGGGACCCAGTTTGGACCTGTGCCCAGCTAAGACCCCTGTGGCCCGCCACCCACGCAGCACCTGTCCCCTCCCTCACTCACTCACGGGGTGCCCCCACCCCGCCCCTCCTGGGCAGCTCTGGGCCCACAGGCTGCCTACCACGGCTCTCCCAGAGACAGTCGTGTGGCACCACGCCCTCCACGCGGCCCAGGGCCCCACACGCAGTGTCCCCACTCCTCACCATACCTCAGTCGGGGGCAAAGACTGAGGCACAGCGCCCACAGGACGTGTGGGGAGAGCGGCTCCAGGCTGAGGCAGAGTTTACTCGCCCACGTCACAGAGGAAGCAGGTGACCGCTGGTGCGGCGCCCCAGTCCCTGCCACCCGGCCCCGCGCCATTTCTGCACAGCCTCGTCCCACAGAACATCTGAGAGCAGGGGGACGTGTGGCCCTGCCCACAGCTAGCATCTCGTCATGGGACACGGTGCCGGTGCTCCCCTCGACACTGTCACCAGCCGCACAGGGAACGCGTTGCTCTCGGGTCGGGAGCGGGAGCTGCCCGGGGCTGCCGCCTCTCACCGCCCTGCGGAGACCCGCACAGGCTGTGCCAGTAATGAGAGCTGGTCGCCCAAACCTCGCACCTGACCATCTCTAAACGTTCTAGATAAATATATTCCTAAAACACCACATGCTTTGTCAATAGGCACAAATACAGACCGTGCCCACATGTGTGTGTGAGGAGAAGAAAGTGTGCACGGGCGTACACGTGGAGGAGAAGGGGAAGGGGGGAGGAGACCCTGCCCCGGGGGGACTCCCCGTCCAGGTTCCAAGGCGGCAGAGCTCCCTGTGGGTAGGCAGCTGCACCCCCTGACCCAGAGTGGGACCCACCCGGACCCCCACGCAGCTCATCTGGGACAGTGCCACCCCAGGTGCCACATGACCTCCCCATACCCACCCCTCACCAGCCTCCAAGAGCCCCACCGCCACCTCCCATTGGCCCGAAGCAGAAACCCAATGACCCCTCTGGGTCTTCCTTCCTGTGCTATCGTGACCCACGACCCATTCAGGGCCCAAGCCCACCACCCCACACTCTTCACGACCCACCCCAGGATGTCCCAGCCTCGCCCTGAGCCTCCCCGGTGCTGCAGCCAGCGCTCCGGCAACATGGCGGGCCCTCCAGTACCCCCGCGGCTTCCAGAACCAGGGCTCGCTGCTCGGGGCAGAGGCTTCTCAGCCTCCACTCCATCACCCTGCCTCCCGCTCTGCTCCCAGCTGGACAAGGGCACCCCCTCCCTAGGGCCTTCACTAGGATCCCGGGCCAGCCTGGCCCCCCCTAGGATCCCCTCCCTAGGATCCCGGGCCAGCCTGGCCCCCACCCCTGCTGCCAGCTTGGCCCGGGATCCTCCCTCAGCACGGCCGACATATGGCACCAGATGTGGTCTCACACCCAGGTGCCCACAGGTCCTCACCCCTTGGGGCAGAGATGAAGCCTGCTCTGGCCCCCAGCTCCCCAGGCCTGGCAGAGGACATTCCCATCCAAACAAGCTCAAGAAATGAATGAAAAAGGGGCGCCTGGGTGGCTCAGTGGGTTAAAGCCTCTGCCTTCGGCTCAGGTCATGATCTCAGGGTCCTGGGATCGAGCCCCGCATCGGGCTCTCTGCTCAGCAGGGAGCCTGCTTCTTCCTCTCTCTCTGCCTGCCTCTCTGCCTACTTGTGATCTCTCTCTCTGTCAAATAAATAAATAAAATCTCTTAAAAAAAAAAAAAATGAATAAAAAAGCAGCCGGGCAGCCAGCCCATTTCAGACCTAAAGCCAAACACCCCACCTCCCCTAGCCTAACCCACTGACGGACCCCAGAGACACTGGAGCAAATTCCTCTCTATCCAGAATCCCCGCCCATTTTCTCGCAATTTGGCAAGTGTGACATTTTACTTTCTCCTACCCTGATGCATTCAGAACAAAGCACGGGTCTACACCCGTTCAGAGGAACCCAGGGCTCACCCCCAGCTCCCATCTGTGCGTGGAGCACGTCTGCCCAGAGCCCTGGAGACACAGCCGCCCGCCGCCCGCCCCGCCGCCCGCCCGCCGCCCTACCTCGGGCAGGAGGTGGCTGAGGCAGAACCGGCGGCCGCAGCGCACACAGAGCGGGCCCAGGGCCGCCGCGCCGGCTGTGCACTTAGCGAGGCCGCAGGTGTTATCAGCCTTGATGGCGGCCGCGACCAGGGCCTCGAAGTCGTCCTTGCCGGGCAAATCTATGGCCGTGTTGCCTAGGGAAGAAGAGGGTCACTCTCACAGGGAAGAACATGGACGCCGGGCCCACGGCTGCCCCGCGCTGCCGCGCGCCCCTTCCGCTCTCGGTGCACAGTGACCAGGCCAACGGCCCTCAGTCAAGCCTGGCGTCCTTCCTGCCAAGGGCGGCCCTCCTGCAGCGGGCTAATACCCGGTCCCTGCCAGGAGGCGTGGGCAGCACGCGGACTTTCTAGAAGGGGCTGGCATGGCAAGTGCCCCCGAAAAGCCCATCCTCTTCAATCAAGAGAACATGGAAGCATGAGGACGCTCCTCGCGACGGGAGCCGCACCGGGGAGCCGACAGCGTGTTGGGACGAATCCCGGCATACCCGCAGGCCCGAGAGGGAGGGGACCTCAGCGCTCCTGACCAAGTACACGGAAACCTTTTGAAGTTAGTAGAAAACGCTCACAAGTGGAAAACAAACCCGAGATCGCGGGTAAGTGTAGCTCTGCGAAACAGACACGCGTGGCCCAAACACGCGGGCGCGGACGGCCGGGGAACAGCAGGGGGCACCCGCCAGGCGGCGGCGCCAATGACTGGGGCCCAGCACAGACGCGACGTCCCCTGGGCTCCTCATACTCGGCTGATACACAGGTGAGGACAGTCGGCTGCGGAGGGACCCGGGGAAACCAGGACCTCAGCCAGCCGTGGCCACGCCGGTCCCTCGCACAGGTGCAACTCTGCCACGGTCCCCAGCAAATGGGGAGGCGCCCCTCCCCGGCCCCAGACGGGCTGCAGAGCCCGGCTCTACCCCCTCACACGTGCTGAGCAGCCGGGCCGCAGAGGGCAGGGGCGACAGACATGCTGAGGCCCAGGAGCAGCGCGGCAGGAAGCTTGGAGAAGGCCTGACAGGTGCCCCCTGCTCGCCGGTGTCTTCAGGAAACAGAGAAGACACAGGGACCGGGCATACAGCGTTCAGGTCCCAACCCAGAATGAGACCTCAGTGTTCCGACCGCTTCTCCCACGGGACCAAGCGCCTGTCACTCCCCGACCCTCCTGAGTGGCAGGCAGCCCCCGATGCATTCAGCGGCACCCTTCCTGGGCGGGCCACCAGCCATGGTCCTAGGGGTCTGCTCAGACTGGCCTCTGCTTCTCAGCTGCGATGACCTCGGCAGAGCCTGGGGACCAACTGGTCACGTTCTGAGCCTGAGGGGCAAGGTGAATTCTGAAGGTGGCGGCCTGAAGAAACACTTCAAAACTAGGCAGAGCTACCATCGCCTAAATGGGGCAAAGTCTCCCCAGGATACTGTCCTCAAGTGAGCACACCATACACCTCGCAGAGGGCAGACCAGGACCCCCATCACGGTGTCCCAGCACCTGCCTTTCATGGCACGAGCCATCTCCTCGGTGCAGCTTAGAAAAGCACTTAACGGGCGCCTCAGTGGCTCAGTCCTTAAGCATCTGCCTTCAGCTCAGGTCAGGGGCCCAGCGTCCTAGGATCGAGGCCCACAACACGCTCCCTGCTCAGAGGGAAGCCTGCTTCTCCCTCTCTCACTCCCCACTGCTTGTGTTCCCCCTCTCGCTGTCTCTCTCTGTCAAATAAATAAACAAAATCTTTAAAAAAGGAGAAAAAGCACTTAACATTTCTTTCCTCTGCCCACAGAACGGACCGGCTACAGCCTCGGGCCCGAGGCTGCTTTCCAAGACCGAGAGTCATGTGTGTACAGCTTTGCTCAATGGAACTCAACGAAAGACAGAAGACACGAGCGGCTTCATGGTCGTGCTCGGAGAGGAACAGCTGGAGTAAAAGGCCCAGAGGCTTCAGAAAACCCAGGTTTTCCAAGCTCAGTGCCCATGGATGCGCGATCACAATGAGGGTCGGGGCGGCGGAGCAGAGCCCCACCAGCGCGCAGCCACCACAGTGCATACAGGGCCGGGACGCAGGCCAGCGGACGTGCGAGCGCGATCGGGTCCGGCAGAGCAGAGCCGTCGCCCAGCACGGATTCTGACTGCCTGAGAGCTCCTGTCCACTGCCCTCGTCTCCCCCTCCAGGCTCTTCCCCTGCAGTGTATGCACCCCGAGGCCCTCCTGCATTTCTGTGGACTTGGTCAGGAGCGCTGAGATACCCTAACGCTGGGACCCACGAGTACGCCGGGATTCACCCGAACATGCTGTCGGCTCCCCGGTGCGGTTCCCGTCGCGAGGAGTGTCCTCGTGCTTAGATGTTCTCTTGATTAAAGAGGAGACCAGGCCCCGCCTGAGGATCTAGGGACGCAATGGTCACAGTAACCAATCACTGCCCGCAGAGAGCTCACATCAAACCAGTTGAAAACAAGTAACAAGATGCAGAATCAGGGCCTTAGCCCCCAGGGGAAGTTCTAAACCTTTCCAAGGGTGACAGGCAGGCTTTAAGGGGGGCAAACACCACAGGGAAGGGGACGCCAAGCTGGCACCACCCCCATTAGGTGAACCCACTTACCCTTTGCTTCTTTTTTCTTCTTCTTCTCTGGTAACGTGGGCAGCCCAGAGCGCGAGGCCTGCTGCCCGTCCTTGGCTGGCCCATCCTTGGCTGGCCCGTCCTTGGCTGGCCCGTCCTTGGCAGGCCGCTCCTGCTTGCTCTTTGCTCTCTGCAGCCTTTCCAGGTGCAGGGCCTTCAGATTCAGGGGGTCCTGGCTGCTCTGCCCTCCAGTAGGGGGCTCGGTCTGGGTGGGGCCGGGGTCCATAGGACCCGCAGGGGTGTGGCTGCCGGCCCCTGCTGGAGGCGGTGGGGCTGGCGGGGCTCTCTTGCTCACAGTGATGAACCTCTTCTTCCCTTCCCCGGAGCTGTCGTGCCTCAGCCCGTGCTCTTCAGCTATCTGGTGGACCCACATCCTGTCGTGGGAGTTCAGGGAAGCAGGAAACTCCAGCTGAGTTTCCTCGCTCGCCACAAACTCGGCGATCTTGGCCCGGAAGTGCTCTGCACGGTCTCTGGTCACCGCTCCCTCTGGGCTGCCTCCATCGAGGCTGGGCTGAGAAGGGACGTCAGGGCCCGAGGGTTTCCCACCCAGCCTCTTCCGCTCCAGCCCTGCGGCTGCTCTGGTCTCCTGGGTCCCCTCCCGGGTCCCCTCCCGCGGCCGGCCTCCAGGAGGCTTCCTGGCTGACACAGAGCCTCGGGGCTTTGCCCCAGCTTGGCTGTGGCCCTGGGAACTCTCGTGGGAGTAGTTTTCAGGGACGATGTCGTCGAGATACTCAAAGGCCGTGCGCACTTCCCCGTGCTCCGTGAAGTGCCCCAGCAGGGTCTTCAGGAAGGTGTGGTTGCTGACGGTGCGGGAATCGCACACGACCGCCACGTGGCGCCGAGCGCGGGTGACCGCAACATTGATCCGCCGGTCCTCAGCGAGGAAGCCCACCTCGCCTAGGAGCAAGCCAGGGTGAGTGGCAGAGTGGACCCAAGACCAAGGGACGGGAAATGGACTCTTGCACTGGAGCAGTACAGGTCACCGAGGGGATCACCCAACACCCCTCCTCCACCGAGCACTGGCCCGCCCCCACCTGGCAGCCTGCCCAGGTATCCTGCTGCCCACCCAGGGCTCCCCAAGTCTGGCTCCCACCGCACGCGGTCTGGGCGTGGCGGATACCGAGCCACTATTTGTCTCCAAGTACGACCACCTCCCTCAGCCCAGCTGGGGGGGTGACTGCAGCCGGCAGCAGGGACAGCACGAGGAGCGCTCCAGGACCTTAACTCCCCCAGCCGCCCCCACTCTCTCCGCTGTCCTCGGCTCTCCGCCGACGGTGCCTTACAAAGCCCAGACAAGCCGTTTCTGGGTGCAACACCAAATGGAAGAGCCGCAAACTGCAGCGGCACAGAAGTCGGGCCCTGAGGCCCAAAACCGAGCTCTGTGTTGCAGGGGCCTCCCTGTCCCAGGCACGGCGCCCAGGCGGCCCCCGAGAGCGCACCCGCACACCCATGCTGCTTAGCCTCATGCTCTGCTCCCTCTGCTGGGAGCACCAGGCCCCACTCCCGCAGCACCCCAGGGACCACCCCCACCTCCTGCGGCCCCGGCCCCCAGCAGGCTCCGGGTGGGGCCCCACTGCCCCCCACTCCCTGCCTGCTCTCTCGCTGGGGCCCAGCACAGCCCCCAGCAGAACCCCAGTCCGCACTCTGTGCCACCCAAAGGGACTATGCTGAGCCCCACATACCTTTCCTATTGGATCTGACGAAGGACAGGACCACAGCCTCCTTCTCTCGGCCTTGGAAGCCATCAACAGACTTAATTTCAAGCTCGGGGTACCTATGGGCAAGGCTCTGCCTGAGCAGGTCCACCTGGAGCACAAGGAAGGCATGTTCTCAGCTCAGCTCAGGCCCAGGGGGCCTCAACACTCAGCGGAGGGCCGCCCACTGCAGCGCGGTCCCTGCCGCTGTCTCACAGCTCAGCAAACACACACAGCAGCACACGGACCGGTCAGATGGGGCCCCGCATCCCAGCACGACATTGGGCCTGCAGAGCCACCGGCCTCAGATGCCCTGGTGGGTGGTGCCTGTGACCCAGGACGGGGTGGCGACCGAGCCACAGACCTCACGGTATTTTGTTGCAGCTGCATTTTCCCACCAAGACAGACAGGCTTCGCTGATAAGCACACAGGTACTGAGAGAGAAAACTTGAGAAACCCTGGAAAGAAAAGAGCTGGCAGGTGCTCCCACTGACCCAGAGACAGCAAGGATCCTGCTCCAGCCATAGCAACCAGCTCAGGGGCGGGGGCTGGAGCCTGACTCATAAGATTCTAAGCTGAGAGCCTGTGGGAGATGCCGTGGAGGGGCTGGGGGTCCCAGGGCCGCCCTGTAAGGATGCCCGAGGCAGCCAGAGCCACCGGGGAGGTGGCCAGAAAACAAAGCCAACCAGGGAAGTGGGGGAGGGGCAGAGCAAGAA
This sequence comes from Mellivora capensis, assembly GCA_004024625.1. Lineage (NCBI taxonomy): Eukaryota > Metazoa > Chordata > Mammalia > Carnivora > Mustelidae > Mellivora > Mellivora capensis. The sequence goes on along the minus strand of PISX010006041.1, from coordinate 41,962 downwards.
CAAGGGGTGGGTGGGTGGACAGACATGCTCGCCGATGTCACACGAGCCCCAGACGCAGTTCTGAGGCGGCTGATTCCACCTGGAGTTTACAGCCACAGACGCTAAATGACCCGTCCTCAGGCACTGGGGGTGACTGCACCCACCGACACACAGACGAAGCAGCCCCTCGCACCTGGAGGTTGTACGGCGTGATGACGGCGATGTCACTGGCTTGAACACCAGCATCTACCAGGGCCTGGATGTGCAGACTGACAAGGCGCACTTCACCTGGGGGACAGCAAGCGGGCTGTTGGCCCAGGTCACCCCATGCTGTCCCCTGTCACCCGTGCTCGTTCCTTCAGCCCACCGCCCACTTTGATGGATCTTACACTGCGCCTGGGGTCACGCCCTGAGCCGCAGGGTTGCAGATCCAGCTTACGAAGATGCAGGCCATGCAGCTGAGCCTCAGTTTACCCAGCAACACTGAGCGTGCAACCCGGCAGGCTGGTACTGGGGTGAGCAAGGGTCTCACCCAAGCCTGAGCGGGCAGAGCTCCCAGACCTCCTGCTCCCCTGAACTAGTGCTACCAGCCGAGAAGGGCACTGCGAGGGCTCCTGTCTGCCTCAAAGCCCCCAGCTCATCGGGGACGGGCTCCCACCGCCCCTCTCCTCCCGTCCCGCTCAGCTCCTTGAGGTCAGCAGCTGCAGACACTGTGGTTTCTACGAAGAGGAGCCCAGGATCTGTGTCAGCCAAAAAGCCAGCCCCGTCTGAGCAAGCTCACCAGGGTTCCCCTTAGACTGGTCGTCCTCCTCCTCCAGTTCAAACAGCCCGCAGCCGGCCGTGTCCACGAGCAGCAGGGGGACGCTCGTCTCCTCCGTGGCAGCCACTCCTGGGAGGTCCCTGCACACAGCGGGAAACCGAGCGTGTGAGGCCAGGGCGATGAAGCAGGGCCGAGGTCCTGGCCACAGAACTCTCGTCTCCCGTCACCCCCCGGGCCCGGGCTCTTCCCACAGCAGAACGGGGCTGCTCCACAGGAAACATGAGGCGTCAGAGACCGAGCCCCCTAAGCCAGCTCTCCAGGGCAAGACCCCTCTCCCCTCCTGAAGATCAGCCTCAGAGGTGACTTTGACTCTAAAATCTCTCCTAAATGCGATTCATGGGGCCCCAGGGACGCAGGGCCGGCCGGGTGGGCAGAACCAGGCCACTCACCGCAGGAGGTGCCCCGCCACGGCAGGGTGGGCGCTGAGCTGACCACTGTAGAGGGCGTCCGAGGCCCAGCGCATGATGGCCTGGTGCATGCGGTACTGCACCGTGAGCGTCCGCACCGCCTGTGCGCCGAGCTCGTCCGCCAGCCGCTCCATCAGGCTCCGCGACAGCCCCGCCAGCGCGGCCCTGCGCCAAAACAGCAACCGGGAAGGGAGGCCTGAGTGCCCGTGTGCAGCCTGAAACCAAAGGCCAGGGAGGAAGGCAGCGCTAGAGCCTCAGAACCCAACCCCCGCCACGTTCTGACCGAAAATTAAGGGTGTGGTCACCCCAGCGATGCCCGTGGCCTCACGCCAGGACCTGCGACCATGTGACCTGACGTGAAGCTGGGCCCAGTGCAACCACGGGGCTCCTTCTAAGAGGAAGGCAGGAGGATCAGGCTCAGGGCAGAAGACACAACCAAAATGAACGCTCCCCTGGGGCTTCCTGCCACCATCCTGTGACCCACGGACGCAGAGTCCGGACTCCCGACGTCCAGAGCCGGAGACAATCTACGTTGCTTACGTTGGTGACCCGCCACAGCAGCAACAGCAAAGCCGCTACAGACAGACTCTAAAGCAGCAGCGTGTGCCAGCCTCAGCAGCCCCGCAGCAGGCCAAGCTCGTGGCGACCGCACTCCCTCCGCGCTTCCCGGGCACGCTCCTCCCTATTGACGCACCCGAGCCCCCAAAAACCTCAGGAGGTAGTTCCTGTCGTGCTCCCCACTGCCCCAGGTGGGGAGCAAGACACAGAGAGCTCGCAGGACCAGCCCAAGGCCGCCCCACCAGGGGGCCGCAGAGCCAGGAGCGTCTCTTCTCCACGAAGGTACACCAGCTCCCTCCGAGCCGGGGAGGCTAAACCCGCACGAGAGCTCCCGGTGCTTCAGGGCCTCGCTCCGTGAGCTCGTAAGACCTCGTGGGCAGCCTCTTCCCACACGGACACCTGCTGAACAGGAGTCGCGCCAAAGACATAGGCGAGGCGGCTGCCAGTCCCAGCCACAGCGCAGGACTGGCCGGCAAGCATCCCGCCAGCGGGGGAGGGGCGTCCCTGCTCCGTGACTTACATCCTAGCTGGGACGGCCAGGAACCCCCAGACCGACGTGCGCCACCACGAAGGAGCCAGGAGTGCTCAAGAACACTGAGAGGCGCTGAGACAGTGGTCACGGGGCACCCCGGCGGGGGGGCTCACCTGAGAGACTACTGAACGGAGGAGGGCACAGACACCCCGCGTCCAGGAAGGAGCCGTCTGGATGGGGAGAGCAAGGGCAGAGACCAGTGTGGCCAGAGCAGTGGGTGAGGGGAGCGGCGGGAAGGAGGTGAGGAGGGGGCTGGGGGCGGCTGAGCTCACTCACGCTAGGGACTGCCACTGCGTCTACGGCACATGGGATTGGAGCCTACAGAGTCGCTCCCTGTGGCCTAAGTCGCAGAGTGTGCCTACAGGACAGGACTCGAAGACTCGACGCCAAGCCGGGGGCGGACCGACCCAGAGGCCAGTTGGCCGGACCACAGACCCCACCCGGTGGGAACAGGCACATCGACCTGCTGGCCTCACCGGGGAAACTCCATTCAACTGGCCCGGACCGGGCACGGTGCCAGGTGCCACAACTACAGAGACGCACGTGGTGACTGCAAATCCTGAGCTTGCACACCTGCGGCCTAACCCGCTGACACCCACCGCGGCACGCAGCACAATGGGCGGGAGACCCGCAGGGGAGGGCATGTCAGGGCTTCTTGGTCACCACGCCCCAGGTCGCACCAAAGGGGTGGCGGGCAGGGCGGACGAGGACTCCATGGGCAGGGCCCTTACTTGTGAGAGACAGTGGTGGGGGGCAGCTGCTTGTGATCTCCAGCGAGGACGCACTTCCTGGCCTTCAGCAGCGGGATCCAGCAGCTGGCTTCCAGGGCCTGCGCGCACTCGTCGATGACCACCACATCGAAGTGGCCGTCGGGCAGCAGCTTCAAAGGGCCGTCGGAAGAGGCACCTGGGGAAATCGGAACCGTGAGCCTTTACCGAAGGTGCTGGCTGCGTCCTACCGCTGTGACCTCCCCGAAAGAGATACCACAGGCCAGCTGGTTCAGAACCCAGTCTGGCATTCAGAGTGTGTGAGGTGTGCATCTTGGAATAAACATCTGGGAAGAACATTAAGAACATATGTTCCAGCCCACCTGTGTTTCGGTGTGGGGCAGTGCACCCCTAGGAAGGGCCACCCCAATATTCCAAACATCAGAATCCATCACCCCTTGGGGCTGGGACCAAGGCCTTGGAAGGGCGTCTGATTTCTAAGTGTTATTTCTATACCATTTTCTAAATCTAAACCTTAATTAATTCCACTGTAAGATGTCCTCTTGGACATACAGAACGATTAACCGAGTATCAGTCTGGCAGGGAAGGGAGGGATCCCAGCCCCCCCGCCCCCCCCACCGTGTACTTGACAACAGCTCCAGCTCCTCCTTGGAACAACCATGCCCTGGCAAGAGCTCACGTGTGAGCAAGACCCAGACCCCATGCAAGCCTCATAACCAGCAGCGGGCCCAGGCAGGCCACCCGCCTGAGCCCATTCCTCATCTACAAACGTGGGCACCACCTGAACTGCACAGGCCCGTTACGATGACCAAATCCTAACACAAAGTACATAAGGTGCCTGCCGCAAGCGGAGGGCAGGGGGGGGGGGGATTCAACGACTCTGAGACTCAGACATGTGTCCTGATGAACCCCGCAGGACAGGGTTTGCAGGGACGGCTGGAGAAGCTGCTGGAAGAGGCAGAACTTGGTGGGTTCAACGTATGGACATGACTTCACAGTGCAAAGAGAAGCACATCCAGGAGACCCAGTCTAGCTCCCCACCCAACAGGATGGGAGAACTTAAGAGGCCACAAGTTGACCTTGATGAGCTGTGAGGGGGGAAGGCTGCACTGTGATTTCCAGGAAGCACCATATTTAAAGATCTGGTCCGGTGGAGAAGGACCTCTGGAAACCCTTTCCCTGCACTAAAGCAACGAGAACACTGGCAGCATTGCCGGAATCCACTTTCTCAGAGCTCTAGAGAGTAGCTAACGGCTTGCAGCAACCCAGGGAGTGTTTGTTTTAGAAGACACGGCTCTCAGGGCGCCTGGGTGGCTGCATCGGTTAAGCAGCTGCCTTCAGCTCAGGTCATGATCTCAGGGTCCTGGGACTGAGTCCCACATCAGGCTCTCCACTCAGCAAGGGAGTCTGCTTCTCCCTCTCTCTCTGTGCTCTCTCACTCTCAAATAAATAAAATCTTTATTTAAAAAAAAAAAAAAAATCCGTGGCTCAGCCTAGGCCAGAACAGCGAGCTCTGCAGTGTTCCTACGGGAAAAGCCTTGCCTGTGCCCCAAATTCTGTGGGAGCCTTGAAGCCAATGACCAGCGATCATGGGGAAAAGCTGCAGCGAGGAGGCAGAAACTCCCTTGAAGTCCCATTCCCTGAGAAACGCCACAGCTGGGGCCGTCTGCCGGCTCCCCGGGCGATCCCACTCCCAGGACTGTCTTTATTTCCCCCAACTTGGAGCTGCCCCGATGCAGACAGCCCTTCCTCCGGGCAGCTGCCCAAAACCATCCCTCCCTGAGGCAACGCGGGACAGCTGGAGAGAGCAAGAGGTAACCAGAAAGCTCCCAAGGAAGAGTCGGGGAGCGAGAAAAGCTCCAGCCTGTCCCCGGGGAACCTGAAGGGCCACACACACGTGTCAGGCTACGCGCGTGCACACGCAAGATGCGAGGAGGCCCCCAGCGCTCCCAGCTGGCTCACCCCTGGCTCCGCACCAACAGAAAGTGAGGCCTGAGGGTTGTAAACGTGCACCCCAACACCACACTGAGCCCCGCAGCCAAGCCCAGCAGATGTGCTGCTTCCGGAGGAGGGACTCCGCACAGTCCTTCCTGCCCAAGCTGGCGGCTTCAGGGGCCGCGTGGGATGACACGGGCCTTTCAGAGTCAGCGCTGCGACGTCACCAAACCCGGAGCACAGCAAGCCCCAGGGAGGAGGGGCCCCGATTTCCAAACCAGGGACGTCGCTACAGACGTCACACATGTTCTTACAACCGGGAGACGATACGAACAGCTTCAGACCTGCGCATTCGATCAGTCAGATTAGGAGCAAACTCCTTGAAGACAGCAGCTCGCTCAAGAGGAGGACCTGAACGTTCCTGCATGGCCACCAAAACGTCCTCACCGGGACAGCTCAGCGGCGGACCCGACCCACCGTCTCCAGACGACTCTACACCACTCCAGCCAGCCCCAGGACACAGGAGCGCAAGTCCCAGCCCCTCGGGGCCACAGCCGGCCCGGACCCGCCCCCCTCACCTGTGTTTGTCGCCAGCACCACCGCCGCCGACCTGAGGCTCTCCAGCATCGCGGCCTCCTCCCTCTCCTTCAGCTCCTTCCTCAACAGCTTGATTTCACTCCAAACGCTGCTCTTCTCTCTCTTCTCCCGGGTCTGCCTGTTCTTCGCCTACGAAGGAAAGCCAAGAACATGTAAATATTTGCACCGACTCTGCCTCTACTTAGCTCTTTCACGCTCCTGAAGCGATTCTGCTCATGCCCAGCTGGTGCACTTCATGAAGTTTCTCGAGAGGCACTAAAATGTCCAAAATCTGTCCTGAAGGAGCAACAGACCCACACAGGTTAGCAAGTGCCTGACACCCCGTGTGGCCTTCCAGCCAGTGTCACCTGCGCAGGGACAGGCAGAGAGGCGGAGTCCAGGCCCTCGGCCCGCACGGCGTTTTGAGCTGTAACGAGATGAAACCAGGAACCCGGCCCCACGCTCCCGTGCACAGGGGCCCCGCACAGGCTCTGGGCAAGAAGGGCCCCTGCCGTCCCGGATCTGGGTTCCCACTGCTTCCCGGTGAGGCCAGCCTTCAGCGGGGATTCCACACTCGCCAAGAGAACAACAAATCTTCAGCCTATAAAATGCTTACCTAAGCCTCGACTTCCCGTAATACTGAAAAAAACACCCTTCCTAAGCGTGATTTCCGCTGTGGAGGACAGAGTGTGGCCAGGTCAACCGGAAGGGTCTTCCTGCCTCTCCCTCCCGGAGAAGACCCTGGGTCAACGGGGACAAGAGACAGAGTCCTCCGCACCGTGGCAGAGGAAACACCACCCGTGCGCACCGCTAACCGCTCTACCCTCGCGTGACACGCCCTCATCCTGCCCCCACCTCTGCCGGGCCCACACTGCTGGGCCACCCCGCCGCTCCGCGCCCACGGAAGGCTGTGTCAGGCCCGCCCAGTGGCCCCGGACACGAAGGGGCACCACTGTGAGGCCGTGAGACCAGCTGACAGCGAGCACACGGAGGCGGCGTGCGACTCAGAGGACCAGCGAGCTCCTGAGTAGGGGACTGCGAGATAAAACCTGTCTCTGCTGCGTCTGTCCCACAGAAAGAGCGTAAGGTGGACCCGAAACTGGGAGAACGCGTTTCTGAATTTTCATTTCCAGGCTGCTGTGCTTTTTCTTGCTGACGTTACCCAGCCATGACCAGACCCAGGGGATGCTTAGAGACACGTCTTCCTGAAGACGGTCCCTCCCCTTCTCACGAAACTACTTAGAAAACAGTCACAACTGAGTACAAGTTTCTATCAAAAGTGGACAGTCAGGCGCTGGGGTGGCTCAGTGGGTTGAGCCTCTGCCTTCGGCTCGGGTCATGGTCTCAGGGTCCTGGGATCGAGTCCCGCATCGGGCTCTCTGCTCAGCGGGGAGCCTTCTTCCCCCTCTCCCTCTGCTGCTCCCCCCCGCTTGTGCTCTCTCTCCTTCTCTCACTCTCTGTCAAATAAATAAACTCTTAAAAAGAAAAAAAAAGTGGATAGTCCTTTATTTCTTAATAGAACTGGGGGAAACGTTTTTTTAATGAGCAGTCCTGAAGTCTGAAATTCTTTTTTTTTGAAGTAGACTCCATGCCCAGTGTGAACCCCAACACGGGGCTTGAACTCATGACCCTGAGACCAAAACCTGAGCTGATCAAGAGCCAGACACGTAATAGACCGAGCCTCCCCCACATCTGAAATCCTTAAAAGAATTGACAGACACCAAAAAAAGCGAGAGGAACACAGACAGAAGTGACTCCTAGGAAAGACTGTGGATCAGAACCCACGCAGAGCGGTGGCAGGTAGGAGGTACGTACGAAGGCCTGATCGATGTCCTTCCTGATGTCCGCGACAACCTGGGCACTGTCACTCCGCGCTAACACCGCATCGAGGGAATGCTGCTGAATGGAGTCCAGCAGGCGGGCAGGGTGCCCGAGGCGCACGATCCTCTGCTTGCTGCGGGCCAGACGCTCCACCAGGTTGTCCACGGCGATGTTGGAGGGAGCACAGCACAGAACCTGGGGAGCAAAGCTCAGCTAACTACTTAAGCTCACAAGAAAACAAAGAGACAGCCTTGAAGGCAGAGAGGAGGCCAGAGTGTGCACAAGTGGTCGAAGGCAAACACAGGGCTGGAGGGAGGGGTGGGCGCGGCCTAGAGGACTCGGACCGCCGCAGACTACAGGAGCTGGAACGTGGGTCTGAAGAGCTCCTAGTTACCGAAGCACCAGAAGCTTAAATAATCTGCGACCGGGGAATGAAGGCCCCGAAGGTGAAAGCGGGCCCTGAAGTGACCAGGTCCGGCAACCAGAGCACCACCAGTGAAATCACCTCATCATCTGACAAAGTGGAACGAGGGAAAATCTTTCTGGTGGGCTCAGTCTTGCTCCTACAGCTATTTTCTGCAGTGATTTCAATCAGGAGAGAAAAGCCTCAAGTGCCACCATGAGGAGCAGGTGACAGCCGGCAGGGGCGGCGGGGAGGGGCGGCCCCACGCACACAAGCCTCAGAAGCAGCAGCTGCGGCCATCCCCCGCCCAGGGCCTGAGCGGGAACTGGGGCGTGCTCTGCCTGTCTGTGCAGGGGCCATCCAGTCACACCTCCAGGCCTGCTTCCTACCAGGGAGTCGTCACGTCCGCAAGTTTTCAAATGCCTCCACCAAGTCACTCATTCGTACGAAACTTCTGGACAACTTCGTGACCAAGCGCCAGAGGCCCCTTCACCCCAAAGCAGCAGCGGTTCTGCCTGCAGAGGAGCGTGGGGCTCGGAGCCGGGGCCCTGGAGAGCCTGTCGGCCTGAGCGCACACCCTGGCCTTGCCACCCGCTGCTTGGGACTGGGGCGTGTGCCCTGAGCTCTGTGTCCTCCTGAATCGGGGGGCACTGGCAGTGCCCAGCACCCGGGGTTTCTATGGGGATTACCTGACAGCACTCAGAAGGGGAACTGCTTCGTAAAAAACACCCAGTAAAATGCTGACATTATTCTAATTCTTACCGTGACCTGACACCTAGAAACAAGAAAGCTTTTCTAAGTTTCGCACGTGCTCAGAATCCATGACGACTCATGCTGACGCACGAGGAGAAAAGACCCTCTCCCAGCCAACAAAAACGTGAGTGAACGGTAACATACAACACTCCTCTCGGCAGGTCGGACTGCGCACAGCACACAGGCAGGAGCGGTCCTGACCAGGCTGGGACCCAGCCGCGCGCCCGGCACGGGGGCTCACGCGTGTGCACGGGGCCCACCTTTAAGCCCTGCCTCACAGCCTGAAGAATGATCTCGACCACGGTGGTGGTCTTCCCGGTACCAGGAGGCCCATGGATGATGGCAAGCTCTTTCTGGGACAGCGCGAAGGAGACGGCTTCCTTCTGGGAGGCATCCAGGGAAGGGTTACAGAACGGCAGCGGCTCTGCGGGAGAGGAGAGGGTTAGGCTCTGGCTCGGCGCGCCTGGTGACTCCTCCTGGCAGACGGAGCTGGTGGAAGGAAGAGCCGCCTGCGGGGCTCGGAACCTCCCCGGGAGCCAGCCAGCCGACACAGGAGCGACCTGCCTGGTCTCCCAAGGGTTTCTCCCAGGACAGGAAGTGGCAGACTACAGACCACAGGCCCAACGCAGCCGGCTGCCTGCTTCCGTGAGTGCAGTTTCCGGGGGCCCAGCCATGCCCGTTCACTGGCCCACGGTCTCTGGCTGCCACAGCGCCCACAAAGCCAAAAATATTTACAATCCATCCCTTTATGTGAAAAGTTTGCCAACTCAACGCTCCACGATAACAGACCTTCCTGAAGTAAATGTTTCTTGGAATCTATTTCTACCAGAGGGGCACCTAGGTGGCTCAGTCATTTAAGCATCAGACTCTTGATTTCGGTTCGGGTCATGATCTCAGGGTCATGATCTCAAGGTCATGAGACAGACAAGCCCCGTGTGAGGCCCCATGCTCAGCAGGGAGCCTGCTTAGGATTCTCTCTCCTCTCTGCCCCTCCCCTCCATGTGCGCCCACTCCAGCTCACTCTCTCAGAAAATAAAAAGAAAATTAAAAATCAACAAAAACGAAAATAAGTTATTTATTTCTACCACGTTGCCCCTTTTTAAGTGCCCATAAAATGACAAAAAAGAATTAGGAGCAAATTTTGGAATCGTGTTTCTCCACTGAATCTTCCACGATGAAGACCAGTTATCTGCCTCCCGTGCTCGATGCTCTGAGAGTAGCTACTGCGTGTCCAGCTTTGCAGGGCCCCTGTACATGGAGACACTGGACCCGTGAGTGAGCAGAACTCCCGGGCATGGCACCCTCATCCGGGCTGGCCAGACGGACACAAAGCTGAAAAGCTGCAGCAGACCTGACCCAAAGTCCCAGCACATCCCACTCCGCACTGCTTCCCTTTCCCTTAGACACCCGCCTAACCACAACGTACCGTGCTCCCTAAAACACGACATATAAATTTGTAATTCAGCTTCCACTGCACAGTAGCCTCTCGATAAATATCTGACGGAATAAAACACTGAAACGTGAGTGCCTTCAGAACCTGGACAGGAACCACCCAGCAGCCCTGTGTTTAAAGCCAACACGACCCTGCGTGGTTGGCACAGGCACAACATCACGTGGGCGCAGGATGACCCCCGTCCCCCCAGGCAGCAGGAAAGACTGAAGGCTTCACTGAGGCTGTGCTGGGAAAGTGGCAAAGTCAGAATGTGGAGGACTGGCAAGTCACGGCAGCCGCCTGAGGAGACAACATGCTCCCCTCACAACTGGAGTTCTTCACGACCACAGAGGGCTGGGAGAAAGCGCACCGACAAGGAAGGGGTGCGTGCGGGCACGTGTGTGCACACGTGTCTGTATGAGAAAGACCCGCTGTTCCACGTGGAAAAGACTAGACTACATACAAACATAGGGAGGTTAACTCCAGATGGCAGGTTCGCAAGGGTTCTGTTTCCCTCGTTAACACAAGGTCTTTATTTCCAAATATTCTATAACTAACACCTATCACAACACTCTTCCCATCAGAAAGAAGCGACCTCCGATTTGAAGGACCCCGAGAAATAATCAAATGCCTTTAGAATCTGAACTTCTCAAACAAACACAAAAACACTATTCAGCAGACTGTGCTCAGCCACCCTATTTCCACAGACCACTGAGCTAGAACATCCCTACGTCTTAAAAGAACAGAGATTCATTCGAGAGGACGTTGTAAAGTCAACAGAACGAGCTGCTTCTTTGCACCGAGAATGTGAGAGTCTAGTCCATGAGTCACGCAGATTTACAGAAGACACAAGGAGAGATGCCGTCTAACTCTGCGCCCTCGAACTCTCGCTCCAACACCTGAGGCCCCGCTGTTCTCAGTGTGTCCACAGTGACTTCGGGCGGAAAAGAAAACACAGAGGTTCTTACGGATCTCACTGGCAGGACTGGGGGCGGAGCCACCAAAGAGAACGTCTATGAGTGAGCACGCGGGCCCAGAATGGTACTTCTTTAGTGTGATCAGAGCCCTGCCAAGGGAGAAAACTAGAATTAGGACCTTGGTGAAAACCAGACATGGATTCCCTGCCCAAGCCCCTGCCCAGCACGGCCACCGCAGCCGCCGTCTCCCACGAGCGTCCCCCAATGACTCCGCACTCGGCACAACAGCTCCCTTGTGTCCAGCAGGACAAGCGGTCAGGGTGAGCGATGCTTGAGGAAAAGGAACATGTGATTCCCAGTCACACACACACCCTTACTTTTTCAGTCGCTTGTAAGTGACATCATTGGCAAGTTTCAACAGTCTGTAGGTCTGCTCCCTGTCCAAGCTCAGCTGGATGTCATGGGACTCGTCAAAGGCCACCGTCACCGATCTCTGCGTGATCCGGGTCAGGATCCCCGTGGCCAGCTGACTCCCTTCGTGGTACAGACCCACTATATCGCCTGCAGAAACACGGATTCACGTTACACGAACGCTGAGCAGACTTAAGCTGTAGGTTATTTTACGTAATGAATTCCAGCATATTTCAAATATCCCATCTCGACTGTTTTCTTTAGAAACGAGATCAGTAGTAGTAAAAGTCTTTTAACCGATACCTCAGTTAAACATGAAAACAGACTTGAGATCGATGAACTATTTAAGACACACCCCTAGTCAATAGAACACTTCAAGGGCCTGCTCGCTCTCTGCCAGACACCGCTCTAAGCATGGGTCTGACTGGGAACAGGACACAGACATCCGCACCAGAGGTTTTAAGGAAAGATGAAGCCCAGGAGGGGATGGGGAGAGACAAGGACATCATGTTAGAAACAGAGTATGGCAAGGGCCCCTCTGAGTGGTGACAGATAAGCAGGAGGGCCCTGAACAAAGTGGGGGCCACAAGCACACCTAGGGAGGAACACTCCAAGCAGAATAGGAACGAGTGAAGGAGGGAGGGAGGTCATTTGCTGCCCACTCAGCACGGATCTCCCCACTTCCCATGGTAACTGCTGGGTGATTCACTCATCGGCCAGGTGGCCCTGACACCAGGGAAGGAACACGCAACCTACACCTGAGCCAGTCCCAGCATCCCACATCCCCGGCCACAGTGCGTGTTCCGGGATGAGCACGGGACCAAACCTGCCTGAGATGCAGTGAGACTTGTGCTGGCACCTGGGAAGAGCCCTCCATCTGTCCAGCCGGATCAGAAACCTGAGGGCATGTCGGGGCCAGAAGTGCTATCATGTGTCGCCTGAGAAGGAAGCCAACCCAGAAGAGGGCAAATCCAAGAAATGGAGAGAAATTAAGTCCAAGCAACCTCCCATGAGCCCTGAAGTCAACTTCCTAGTATCGCAACCAATGCAATCCTTCTTCCCCAAGTCAGTTTGGCTTGGCTTTTAAAAAAAAATATTTTTTAAGATTTTTATTTATTTATCTGTCAGAGAAAGAGAAGAAGCACAAGCAGGAGGAGTGGCTGGCGGAGGGAGAAGCAGGCTCCCCGCTAAGCAGGCAGCCTGATGCGGGGCTCAATCCCAGGACTCTCAGATCATGACCTGAGCCGAAACCAGACGCTTCACCGACTGAGCCCCCCAGGCGTCCCTGGCTCGGCTTTTCATCACCTGGAAGAGAAGACAGTTCTGACCGAAACAGACCCCACTCTGAGATAAAGCCAGAGCTACGCACTTATTTCCACCCCCCGCCCCCCACTTCGCGCCAGAAAGCGAGCAGCACAGGTCAACCAGGCACCAGGCGCGCCTCTAGCCGAGGCTGTTTTCCGCCGATGAGTTTCATCTGCACCTTGAACCTCTCTCGGGCTCCTTCCCAGCGTTATAGAGACAAGCAGCAGGTGGCAGCAGTGCTCCTGGGGCAGGGTCTGGTTCTGCGTGCGGGGCCCACTGTGGGGCTGAGCACAGAGACCCCACGCCTGCCGGGACCTCCCCACCGGCGCCCCGCAGGCGTCCATGTTTCCAAGCCGAGCCTGCAAACTGCTGTTCAGAGGACGAGAAGGCGACAACCCACCTCGATCTGATCAACGCTGCTGTGACACACCAGATGTCCACAGGAACGCCACTTCCTCGGCTTCCCGGCTATGAACCCCTCAGTCTCTGTGGTCACAGTGCACCGTGCGGGCTGCTGCATCCACCCTGGACGTGCGTCCACTCTCGGACTGCAGAGTGTACGACACCGCCCCCTTCGCATGGACATTGGACCCTGACAGCGAATCGGACAGGTGCCGCCGTATCGCCCCCAGCCCCACCGACCGACGCGGGCGGCGATGAGCTCTAGCTCACTTAACAAGAACGTGGAAGACCGGACTCCAGCCAGCGGCCCCCTCCGTCCCCTCTGTCTCTGAATCCAGCCGGTACTCCTACGACTTTGCGCAAGAGTTTGGGAAATCAGAACAGGAAATGAGAAACCCCCGTCACCACCAAAACAAGATGGAGAGTTTTCTAGAGTCAAGTACAGCGGTGGCAATGCTGCTGTCTCCAGGTCTGAGGGCGACACCAGGCACCCCTGGTGTGGGGTTCAGCAGCTTCTCGCAGCTGCTGCTCCTCTCCAGCAGGGCTGGCACGAGCGGCCCCCGGGCGTGCTGGGCTCAGGAAGCGGGGAAGACAGAACTGCACACTGCACCACGGCAGTCGCATGGAGTTCTGCACTTTCTAGGAGCCGCGATAAAAAAATTTAAGGGGCGCCTGTGTGGCTCAGCCAGTGAAGCATCTGCCTTCAGCATGATCTCAGGGTCCTGGGATCGAGCCGTGTTGGGTTCCCAGCTCTGCGGGGAGCCTGCTTCTCCCTCTACCCTTGGCTCCTGCTCATGCTCTATCATATAAATAAGTAAAACCTTTAAAAAAAGTTTTCTTAAAAACACAAGTAGGTTGATTTTAATGACAACATATTTTAACCCAACACACAACAGATACTATTTTAACATGTATCGAAAATGACTCCGGAGATAGTCTGAATTTTTCTGTACTCGGGCTCCGAAACCCGACGAGCACCGCACACACGGCCCTCACACCCGCAGTCCGAGCGCCCCGAACCACCTGCGGCTCGCGGCTGCCATCCTGCACACGCTGGCCTAGACTACGGAGAACCCACGTAAGAGGTGAACTCCTCTAAGGTTCTTCGTTGCCACGCGTTAGCTCTCCCACTAGCCCCGTGCAAACCGGGCTTCACGGAGTACCAGGCTCGGCCCGGGGGCCCGCGGGTGCAACGCGCCTCCGCCGCAAACGCACAGACCTGACGTAAAGCTGTTGCTGGGAAGCACCGCGGCCGCCGCACATGTCCTGGGCTCCAAGGTGACCAGCAGCCGCCCGTAGAGCCCCGTCCTCTGGCTGGACACCTTCAGCTTCAGCAAACACACGCCTCGGCTCTGGAGCTCTTTCGGGGAGATGTTTTCCTGCCAAGACCTGGAAGACGCCCAACACTGAGGGTTCAATATTTACACTCCACCAGCTTTTACCTCCACCCACCCGGGATGAATGTAAAAGGGAGAGGAAAATAGACAAACATCTGTGCCCAGGCTCTAAATAAAACCCAGAGGGGCTCCGTATCTGCCCCTGGCGTCCTGCCCCGCCCCCGTCCCGTCCTGCTGGTCCAGCGGGTCTCTTCACCTGCTCTGCTCACACTCTGCACCCCGGTTCCCCGGTGTCACTAAGCCCATCGGTGCCCCCCCACCCCCCCACCTGCCATCTGTACCCGCACGAATCCACTCTGCCTCTCATCCTCACCACATACCCCTGCTTCAAGCCACACCCCTCAGCGTCTGGACCAGACAGAGCCTCCTGCCTCCTAACTGGCCGACCCCGCGGGCACCCATGCAGTCACAAGCAGGAGCACCCATGCCATCCACCTAAAATACAAATCTATCTGCTCCCCTTTGGAAGTTAATAGAGGGAAACCTCACCAAAGTGGGGGGGGGGGGCGAAGGAGGAGCAGCACTGTCCCCTCAGTTACAGACCCTGACAGGACAGGACCCTCAATCACGCAACAGGGAGAGATGCACATCGCACACCCCTGCAAACTCAGCCAGTGAGCGACAGTCACCAACGTGAACTCCTGCCTTTCCGTAAGGGGGTTCCGTTCAGAACGACCCCTCCCACGCCCTCCTTCACCTGCTACGCTGGCCCAGACCGCGTGCCACAGCTCCCTCGGCCGGGACTGCAATTCTCTGCTATGACGGATAAGCCCATCTTGCTGGTAAAACAGATGGCTAACACCCCCCGCCCCGGGCACTTAGCCCCACAGAGCCATCCGCTGGGCATGGAATACAGCACAAGCTCGCCCTCGAGGCCCGGCTCAATCTGAGCACTGCGGGCCTCTCCGCGGGCGCTCACTGCGCTGGGTACCGAGTGGAGACCGCCCTGCGCTCACTGCCAACCTGCGAGGTGGGAACAGCCCCACTTCGCAGGCGACGTGGCTCCGGCTCAGGGATGTACCCTGCCAAGTCCCACAGCCATACGTGGGGCTGCGGTTCTCCGTGGGTCGTTACCACCCCAAAAGCTCTGCACCCTTGGACCCAACGCCTCTCGCACACACCCCTGCACGTCTGCAGTGCAGCGACTCACTGCCAGGCCCAGAATCAGACCGCCTCACCTCCAACCCCGACAGCACCCGCCACCCTGGGCAAGTCGCCGAAGCACCCACTGTCACAGCTCCTCCGGCACAAAACCAGAACAACACTGAGGGTTACAGGGGCCGGGCCGTTACTATTTCAGCTAAACGAATATTCACGTTCGGAAGCAAGCAGAGCTCTCTGGCGAGCCCATGTCCCCGCACCTCCTCCAGGAAGCCTCCCCTCCACCCACCGCACCCATTTTTCTGTGAGCCTGGCACCACCTGCCCCTGAAGCCAGCCTTAGCCTCCCCCTCCGCCGGGGCTGGTCCTTCCCCACGCCTGTGCCCTCGCGCCGCCCTGGCCGCGCGCACACTCACGGCCGGAGCACGCCGGGTAGGAAGGCATCGTTCACAAGGACCCAAGCCCACCCTGGCACAGGTCCGTTGACCGGGCCCACAGCCCTGCCCAGGTCCCCTGCCCACCCCAGTGCCCACGCCCAGACCCGCCCCTGCCAGGTCCCCTGGCCAGGCCCAAGCCCTCTGCCCAGGTCCCCTGCCCACCCCTGTGCCCACGCCCAGACCCGCCCCTGCCAGGTCCCCTGGCCAGGCCCAAGCCCTCTGCCCAGGTCCCCTGCCCACCCCTGTGCCCACGCCCAGACCCGCCCCTGCCCAGGTCCCCTGGCCAGGCCCAAGCCCTCCCCCACCCCCACCCCGGCCAGGCCCAGGCGGCCGCATCCCCGCGCCCTCCCACCGGCCCGCACCGGGGGAGGAAAAAGGGCTGAGGACGCGCTGAGGGCAGTTAAGAACTAGGACGGAAAGGTGGGGAGTGGGGAGCTCCAGGCCGAAAAGAAAAGGCTTCTCAAGGGCCCGGAAACGGGACGGGCCGCCCGGGAGGCGACCGTCCCAGCTCCGGCGGCGGCCGAACCCCCCAGCGCCGCGGGCGGGACTCGGGGCGGGAGGGAAAGTCTCTGCCCGAGGCCGGCCGGGCCGGGGAACTGCCGACCGACCCCGTACCTGCGCTCCTCGACCTCCGCGTCTCTCTCGAGCTCCAGCAGGTCCAACTGCTTGGTCACGAAGCTCTCCACAGCCGCCGAGGCCATGGCCGCCGCCCGGCCGGGACCCGGGGGAACTGAAGTCCGGCTGCCGCGCTGGGCGGAGTTCCCGGGCCGGACCCTGTGCGTCGACGCACAAGGTTCGAGTCGAGGCCGTTTCCGCTTCCGGCCGAAGTTGCGGGAAGATGGCGGCGGCCGTACCAAGGCGGGCCGTGACGGTCGCCTTCGGGCGGCTGGTGTCCGCGTGCAGCCGCGGCGTCCTGAGAGCGTCAGGGCCCGGAGCAGGTGAGACCCTGGTGGTGGGGTGAGAAGAGGGAACGGGGCGTGCGGGTTCGTGTCCGCCCCGATGCCTTCGGTGTTGACCCCTTTTTTTGGTGCGCCGAGTAGCACTCGCTTTGCGGCTGGGGAAACCCGGGCTCGGACCCTGGTTCCTGTAGTTAGCGGCTTCGCTGCTGGCGTCAGCGAGAGTGGTTCGCGGTTCAGACGGGTCTGTCCGGCTGCGACGCTGTGCCGTGGCCCCGGCCTCGAGCCGCTCTGCAGGCCCCCAGCCGGCCGCCTCCGGAAACCGCGGGCGAACGCGCTTGCCAAGTCTTAACCCACTCGTCAAAAGCAGCCTTGTTTTTATGAAGCTCGGAAAAGTCACGTTCGTCAAAAACTGTGTGTTTTTGCTTGAAACGGTTGGCGTGTGTATTTGTGTATAGAAGTGTTCAGTTGTGTTTTAAAGTTAGGTCCAAATGTATATTTGATATTCAGGAATTGTTCTCTTTCAGGGCGCCTGGGTGGCTCAGTAGGTTAAGCGACTGCCTTCGGCTCAGGTCATGATCCTGGAGTCCCGGGATCGAGTCCCGCATCGGGCTCCCGGCTCCACGGGGAGTCTGCTTCTCCCTCTGACCTTCTCCTCGCTCATGCTCTCTCACTGCCTCTCTCTCAAATAAATAAAATATATTCAGGAATTGTTCTCTTTCAGATGCGACAGCAGTGCCTCCGCTGTGCGTGTTTTTCAGTAGGGGTATTTACTTCCTATAGAAGCTCGCTGGCATCTTTACTGATTTAGCAACGTACCTGCGTGTTACTTAGAAATAACTGCAAAGTGGGCCCGAGGCAGCGTGAATCAAAAATATCCGTCGTGAGTTGATAACTGTAGAGTCAGCTGCTGGAGGGCTCCGGGCTGATGATTCTGTTTTCTTTCCTTGACGTTTTCCGTTAGTGAAACTTGGGTTTAAATAGGAAGGGATGTTTTCCCAAAAGCAGCGGAAGTTACTGTAGCCCACCGACATACAACCACCTCTGGGAGGCTGTGTTCAATTCCAGGCTTCCACTTTCGGAAACAAAAATAACGTGGTGTACAGAGAAGGTGACTGAAGTGATAGGCAGATGGGACCTTGAAGAGTGAGAGAGGGAAACAGGAAGGAAGACACACCACAGTCCTCAGAGAGCTAAAGGATGACCCCCACAGGAGAGGAAGGAGCACATTTTTTCCTTCTGGGGTCCAGGGCTAAGGCAGGACCCTATCTCAGAGTTACAAGGAAGCAAATCAGGTGTGGAAACTTTCCAACTGAGCCTTCAGCAGTGGGGCGGCCCCCAGGAGAGGCGCTGAGTCCCCCCTCGGAGCATATTCCGACCAGGGCTTCATGTGCTGAATCAGCAGAGTGGGCTTCGTTCATTCACCCACCATTTATTGAGCACCTTTTATGGGTCAAGCAGGGATGGGGGAGGGGTGGAATACACGAGTAATAAGCATAAATAAGCCCTGCTTTAATGGAACTGGCATTTTGGTGGAGGAGGGGTGTGTGGCGAGACAGGCAGCGTTTAAAAATAAGTTACATAGTGTGTTAGAAGCCGTAAGTCTTATACAGAAAAATAAAGCGTGAAGTGGGAGAGAAGGGGTCAATTTTAAATAGAATAGTCAGGGAAGGCCTCTCTACTGAGATGGTGTTTGAGTGGACACAAAGAGAAGTTGGGGGAGGGAGGCCAGAGGAACAGGCACCCAGGCTTCAAGGCAGGCGCGTGCCTGGCACGTTATGGGAATGGCCAGGAAGCCAGAGTGGCAGGTGCAGAATGAACAAGAGGTAGGGCATGAGAGATGGGCTGGGGGGCGGGGCGCATCATGCTGCCCATGCCCTGTAGGCCGCTGTAAGGGCTTTGGCTTTTTCTCTGAACTAAATAGAAAGCTCTTGGAGAGTTTCAGCAAAATAGTGACAGGATCTGACCTAAGCTTTCACGGGATCACTCTAGCGGCTGCAGAGAAAGGAGGTAATGGGGAGAAGGGGGCGTTAGTAACAACTCGGGCAAGAGGTGGTGGTGGCTTGGAGCATATGGGCGGCAGAGCCTGGATCTCCTGAAGAGAGAGCCAGGAGGATTTGCTGATAGCTCTGAGGGTACGAGAAAGAAAAGGGTCAAGAGTGACTGAGATTTCTGGCCTGTGCACTGGAAGAATGAAGATGCCATTGCGTGAGGTGGGGCGAAGAAGCAGGCGTCGGCGGGGAGGGGATCTGGAGCCTTCGTAGGTTTTGAGATGCCTGCTGGACTTGCGAGTGGTGATAGCAAATACACAAGTGGACCGTCAAGTCCAGGCTGCGGGTGTAAACCTGGGAGTCGCCAGTGTAGACAGGATATTTAAAGTCATTCCTCTGGGTGCAATCAGCAGAGGAACGGTCATAGCAAGAGAAGAGATAAGGCGGGAGGTCTAAACCCCAGGCATGGCGAGGTAGTAGAGGAGAAACCAGCCCAAGACACCAATAATTGGGAACATTTGCTAACAGGTAACTATAGAAAGGTGAATTTCAGGAAATGTAGATCACAGCTCGATATAAAAAAAAAGACGCATCAGTAGATGCAAGAAATAGTTGACAAAAGTCAACATCATAACAAAAACTCAGACAGATACAGATGAAACTTTTATTTTTTTTAATTTAAGTTGGCTCCACGCCCAACATGGGGCTCGAACAACCCTGAGATCAAGGGCCACGGGCTCCACCATCTGAGCTGGCCCAGAGCCCCCACGAAGGGAACTTCAGGAACAGGGCATCTTCAGATGAAGGAATACATAAGCCCTCGACAGTTCCTGAGCTGCCGTCCTCTGCTCCTCACTCCTAAGCTCTGCACTCTGGGCCCTTCGCTGTGTAGACCATGATCGCCTTTGTCCCTTGGCGTATCAGTCGTCTGTCGCTGCAGAACAGGAGTTACCCCAAAACTTAGCAGCTTGAGAGGACCAGCGTTTGTCATGCACACCATTTCCAGTGGTCAGGAGTACGGGGGCCGCTTAGCTGGATGGTTCTGGAACTCTCGTCAGCTGGGGCTGGGCTTTCTATTTCCAAGCTCACACCTTGGCCATGGGCTGGAGGCCTCCGTTCCAGTCTTAGAATTTAATCTCAGAAATTCCATGCCCTTGGGGCGCCTGGGTGCTCAGTCAGTTAAGCATCTGCCTTCAGCTCAGGCCATGATCTCAGGGTCCTGGGATCGAGCCCCACATCGGGCTCCCTGGTCCATGGAGAGCCTGTTTCTTCCTCTCCTTCTCCCCCTGCCTGCCGCTCTGCCTATTTGTGCCCTCTCTCTATCTCTCTGTCAAATAAATAAGTAAAATCTTAAAAAAAAAAAAAAAAGTGCCGTGCCCTTCCTTCTGCCACATGCCATTAGCCACAGAAACCAGCTCCGTTCAGGAGGTGGGCTCCGCAGGCTGTCTCGGTGGGGACAGAGCTGGATCTGAACCCACCAGGCATGTGGGTCAAGGAACAGATCAGTGGGTGAGCGGTTCTGGTTTTAGGCGCTTTCCGATGGCGTGATGAACACATCTCGGCACACACGAGCAGTAACTGTGAGCGCTGCTGTTCCGGCAGTGCTGGCCCTGGTCTTCCCGCAGGTGCGTCGGGAGCCGGCGCACTGACACGGGCACCCGCGGAAGCAGTACTTGTGTGTTTTGCTTTCTGAAGAGCGGTGGCATTTCTTACCAGTGACGATCGCTGTTTCTTGTTCCCTCAGCTTCCCTGGGGTCCGCTTCCCGAAGGTTCGGTTCGCAGAGCACCGCAGTTCCAGAAAGGTAATACCGAGATGTGGGCTTGGGTGACTTGTCCTTTGTGGGACTTTCTAAAGTCAAAACGGCAGATGCTTGGGTTTTCAAGAACATCTCAATTTTCTCTTAACTTTTTGCTAGTATTTTTTAGAAAACCCTTTGACATAAACGTAGACGGGACGTCAGGCGTCCAGACAGATGTGCTGCTGGGCCCTACAGAGCTGATTTTGTTAAGGAAAGTTCGTGGCTCCTAATTAGAGACTTCTAACTGAGAAGGTGGAGTCACAGGAAGGTTGGATCAGAATTTTTAGGGAGAACTTAAATATAATTTGGAAGAAAAATCACACCCACTAGTAGGAATATCCAGGAGCAGTGGAGGATAGCAGTTAGGAATTAGGTAGCTCCTGGGCCCTATCCTGGCCCCACCCCTTGCAGGCCAGGGTCCTTGAGCTTTGTTTCCTGTCCTGCCGGATAGAGATGTTGTTAGTATCTCTCTCCGTAGGGTTCTGTGCGCCTGCAGTAGATTTCTACATTTGAAGAGCTTAGGACAGCGCCTGGCAGTGACTTGTCAAGAGTATTGGCTGGTCCTCCATCGCAGGCTCAGAAGTGGGGAGATTCAGGGGGCTCTTACGTCTCTCAAAAAACAGAATCAGGTTATAGAGAGAGATCCTAAAGGGGAATGTCCGTTACTTTTCTTTCTCTTCCCCGTGGAGTTCCGGGTTTCCGGCATCCATTGTCTCGCCGTCTGTAGCAGGGGATGGCCAGGCCCTACAAGGAGGCCAGGGCTCCCCCATCAGACCCCGTTCCTCCTTGTCTATCAGAGGTCTCCAGGCCACAGCTGAGGAGCGTGTTTCCAGGTGCTCTGAGATGAGCGCAGTGGACGAGCTCCGTTTCATTCCTGGGCCGGTTGACGCCACGGCGCCCAGAGCTCCGGTGTGGTGAGCACCTGCTGGCTGCCCGCAGCAGCACAGGGGCCTGGGGCCAGCTGCGGAAGCGGCTCTTCCCCCGAGAGCTGCCTTTGTTCTTGCAGGACCTCTGCTGCACACTGACCTTTCCCTCTGGCGGCAAACAGCAACAAAAGCTTTAAATTGGTTCCGAGTAACTGAATTTGATGTGGGTTCTCCCGAGCTCTCCCCTCTTTGTAGTCTTCAGAAATTCAAGGCCAAATGAGGGCAGGAAATGAGACAGACCTTGCCTCCTCCTTTTGCCCGTGGGCTGCCCTCCGAGCACAGCCGGCTCCTCTGCCCCAGCGCAGGACAGGCGGACAAGCGACAGCCGTGCCGCGGCCCCCGGGCACGAGCACGTCCCCATGCCACCCAGTCTGCGCGGCCCTGGGGGCAGGTGCTTTTATGCCCCGTTCGCTCCGTGAGAGAAACTGGAGCGCGGAGTCGTGAGATGCTTGCCAAGGTCATGTTCACCTGGTGGCCGAGGCGGGGTTCAGTTCTGGGGCTCCTGTCTGGGCACGAAGGCCGAGCGGGCACCTGCCTGGTGGGAGTTAGGGGTCAGGGCGACCGGCTTGGGGCAGAGCAGGGGAAGTGTTCCTGTCGTGGGAGCCCTGCCCTCAGAGCCCTGGAATGTCAGGGTGAGGCGCAGGAGCCCAGCTGGGAGGCAGAGAACTTCTTGCCTGGTGTGGGGGGGGGGGGTGTCGGGGATGGAGGAGAAAGAAAGGGGGCGGCACTGCAGCCCACACCTCTGAGAGCCCGTGTGCCCCCAGGACGCTTAGAGAGGCCTGGTCTTCTCCGGGGGCTGTGGCCCCGGGGGAGGTAGTTATTCCCAGGAGGGACTCTTCTGGAATAAAATGGCTGGAATTCCCGTTTCGATTACTGAGGGATAAGTGGGTGTTTCTTGAAATACGGGGCCATGTGGGAGCTGTCCCCAGTGCCACCAGGGGGCGGGTTTGTACCAGAGTCCCATGTCGGCAGGGCAGTGACGGCCCTCCGGCCTGAGCACAGCCATTTCTTACAGATTCTGAACGGTCTTTTCCCGCGGGCGGGCCACCCATGTGTCACCTGTGCTTTACAGATACATTCCTAAAACATCGCTGAGTTCACCACCTTGGCCGGAAGTTGTCCTGCCAGACCCCGCTGAGGAGACGAGACGCCATGCAGGTAACACAGGCGGAAGCTGGAGCGAGGGGCGGGGAGCAGGGCCTGTCCCCAGCCGCAGAACAGGATCTCATGTCTTCACACGCCGAGACCCAGCGTGGTGTGAGCGCTTAGGCTCATTTTTGCCACTGGACACAAAAATTTAAACCCTCATTCATTTTGCAGATACTCCTGAGCACCCACCAAGGTCAAGGTGGGCAGTGTGAGCGAGGGAGCGGCCCTTGGTCCCTCTCCATCTCCCTGCTGCTGGCAAGATGCAGGGAAAGAAAGATTTCTCCAGAGTCAGGAGAGCAGTGGGTGCTGGTGCTGTCCCCGGGGCTGGAGAAACTGCCAGGGTGCTGGGACACGAGGAGGGACAAGGTGGCCAGCCACCACTGCTGTGAGCGAGTGCAGGGTCCCGTTTTCCTCACAAGGCTGGAGATGCAGGTCCGCGTGGGGCAGCTTCCAGTTTTGTTTTGTTTTGTTTTTGAAAGATTTTACTTATTTATTTGATAGAGAAAGACAGCAAGAGAGGAAACACAAGCAGGGGGAGTGGAAGAGGGAGAAGCAGGCTTCCTGCTTGCTGAGCAGGAAACCCGATGCGGGGCTCGATCCCAGGACCCCGGATCATGACCAGACCCGAAGGCAGATGCTTAACAACTGAGCCCCCCAGACTCCCCCCATCTTCCAGGTTTAAAGTACCATTTGAGATGCGGCACAAGAGCAGCGGTGTTCTGCCCCTTCTCCAGCTGCAACTCTGGCCTGACTCTGCTTCAGGGACGAGAAGTGTGTGTTCCTCTCCAAGTGCCCAGCCCCAGGCCAGGCAGGGTGGGTCAGAGCTCATAAACGCTTACCAGATGGTGACCGGGGCGGGAGAGAGCGGGTTATGAGCCGAGGTGAGGCTGTGGGAGCCCAGAGCTGTGCGGGCAGCAGCTTGAAGGTAGAATCTAGCACGGGGGGTGGTCATCCTGGTTTGCAGAAAGGCTTCTCCTTTCACTTGGCCAGTCCTCTGGCTTTTTCTTAATAAAGACCGGGAATCCCCCAGGGTGACGGTCTCCCCCGTCCCCGCCCAGTCCGAGAGATGGAGTCAGGCACGCTGAGTGCTCAGGCCAGAGAACACAGGCGGCCGTGGGGCATTCCGTGAGGTCTGGGGGACACGTGTCTTTTGGTGTCCCCCGTGCCGAGGAGCCCGTGCTCCTGGGAAGGGCAGGTTGAACCCCAGCTGTGGGGAGAGGCACGGTGACAGCTGTCACACCCACCCCCACTGCCACTGGAGCAGGGGGCACGGCGCCTCGTATGACCATCGCTGCGGGCCTGGGCTGCGTGGGGCCGCGTGGCTGCCATGTGTGAGTGGCCGACCGGCCCGCCACCATCCTGGCTTTCTCCCCACAGAGGTCGTGGGGAAGGTGAACGAGCTGATCGCCACAGGCCAGTACGGCCGGCTCTTCGCCGTGGTCCACTTCGCCGGCCAGCAGTGGAAAGTGACCTCTGAGGACCTGATTTTAATCAACAACAAGTTAGACATCGCGTGTGGAGAGAGGATACGGCTGGAGAAGGTGAGACCGTCCGCGTCTCGGGGCGCAGTCACCAAATGTGCCCTCCTGCCCCCGGGTTCGTCCCCAGGAGGCTTTCTTGAGTCGGCGGGCGAAGGCGAGCAGAGCTGAGGGCAGGGGCGCAGGTGGCCCCCAAGGTGTGGCCGGCCAGCAGAGCGAGGGGAGGTGCGGGTGGCTGGCCCCCACCCGGGAGACTTCCGTGGGGGAGAATACGTGTGCTGAGGTCTCACGTCTCGGGAACGTTCTCCCGGAGAGAAGAATGAGCATCCCAGGTAGAGGCAGAGGATTTTCAGGCGCATGGCCGTGGAGAGTGTCTCGGCGGGAGCACTGCTCTGGCGTCGGGTCGGCGGCTGCTGCTCCCGAGGCGTCTCGCTGGCACTGATGGGCCTTACCGGCCATTCCACGCTCCTTGGTCTGCGTATCTGGCATTTCCACCCACCCCTTAAAATGCTTCCTGCTGTTTCGGGCGACCGTCTTTGTTTTTCTCTTACTCTGTTTATAAAAGCGTGTGAAGTCTTTAAGTTGTCAGGGGTGCCTGGGACGCAGTCAGTTAAGTGTCCAACGCTTGGTTTTGGCTCAGGTCTTGGGATCAAGCCCCGCCTTGGGCTCCCCACTTGTCACAGGGTCTGCTTGGGACTCCTCCGTCCATGCCCTCGCTCGAGCTCACTCTGTCTCTCTCAAATAAAGCTAAAGTATATATTTACCCAAGTGTTCTGCACTAGCTTCCTGTACCCTTCTTCCTTTGTGACTGCAGACTTTTTGCGTCTGCACATCAAGGGGAGCATTAAACACTGTTTTGTTTTGTTTAAAGGTTTTATTTATTTACTTGTCAGAGCACGCACAAGCAGGCAGAGAGGCAGGCAGAGAGAAGCAGGCTCCCTGCCGAGCAGAGAGCCCGATGCGGGGCTCGATCCCAGGACCCTGAGACCATGACCTGAGCCGAAGGCAGCAGCTTAACCGGCTGAGCCACCCAGGCGCCCCTAAATTCTGTTTCTAAGATGGTGTCCTCCCAGCCTGCAGTCTGAGCTCCGAGCTGCACTGACTAACCGTATGGACTGCAAGAGCCAGCAGAGCTCCCTTCTGAATGCCATGGGGGCTCTGTCGTGAGCTCCTCAGCAAGGGCTCGTTTACTCCATAACGTCTGAAGTAGGAGGGGGGGGCGCCTGGGGGACTCAGTTGTTAGTGTCTGCCTTCAGCTCAGGTCATGGCCCCAGTGTCCTGGGATCGAGCCCCGCATCGGGCTCCCTGCTCGGCGGGAAGCCTGCTTCTCCCTCTCCCACTCCCCCTGCTTGTGTTCCCTCTCTCACTGTGTCTCTCTCTGTCAAATAAATAAAATCTTTAAAAATAAAATAAGTAGGAGACTCGAGGAGTGTATCTGAGATTTCTAAAAAGACTTTTTTTTTTTAAAGTTTGCTTTTTTTACTAATCCCTACACCCCATGTGGGGCTTGAACTCATGGCCCCAAGATCAGGAGTCACGCATTCCACCAATTGAGCCGGCAGACGCCCCCCAAAAAGATACTGTTTTGAAAACTGTCACATGAACAAAAACATTCTCGAAAGGACCACGTGATCCCGGTTGCTTTTCCTCGCTTTAGGAGGTTGAGTAGCAGAGAACGCGACAGTCTGAAAGTCACTGTGAGACAGTGTCTCGGTTATTTGTCGTCCGAGTCTGCTGATGTCGCTATAAAATGCTTCCGTCTGTAGATGTTCAGGTTTTATACGATCCGGTGTTTTTCTCTTTTCTTTTTCTTTCTTTCTTCTTTTTTTTTTGTTGTTGTTGTTGTTGTTGTTGAAGATTTTATTTACTTGAGAGCAAGGGAGCATGAGGGGGAGAGGGTCAGAGGGAGAAGCAGGCTCCCCACTGAGCAGGGAGCCCGGTACGGGGCTCGATCCCAGGACCCCAGGATCATGACCCAAGCCCAAGGCAGACGCTCAACCGACTGAGCCCCCCGGGCGCCCTGGTCGGATATTTTTCTTATCAGTAAAATTTAAGATGCCTTCCAACATCAGCTAAAAACACCACTACCCTCGCAGTGAAAGATGTCTCCATCTGAGACCACACTTGGCCGTGCCTGGCCGTGCCGAGGACGGTTTCTGGAACGTCCACGTGGACTTTCCCAGTCTTTAAAAGAACGTACCTGAGCCTCCGTGTCGGCGGGGTCAGCAGTCATGAACTGCCTCAGAAGACGCCACGGTGTGGCTTTCCCGCATACATTGTAACTTCCAATAAAAAGTTCTAAAAAAAAGCCATCGTTGTTTGCACAGCGCGGTTGACACTGTCCTCTGGGCGGGCGATCAGCATGTCAGGTGCTCAGGGACAGCGGTCCCGGCTCTGCCACCGGGCCGGCACAGGAAGGTAGACCCAGCACTGGGGCCGGGACTGGCCTGCCTCCCTGCCAGTTCGAATCCCGGGAAACGACGAGGTGGCCGGTACCTTCTTCCTGCTCCGGTGTTTGTGCCGCTGACTTTCCTGTCATTTGGTGACACGCCTGTTTCGTTCGCAGGTCCTGCTGCTTGGAGCTGACAACTTCACGTTACTCGGCAAGCCGCTCCTCGGGTAACGCGCGCTCTTGTAGGGGGCTTTGTCTGGGACTCGCGGGCTGCGGGAGGCCAGGCAGAGGACGCCTGGGCCCAACTAGTGCTACTAATTTATTACTGTGGGGCATTTTAAGATTTGTTGACAGACTACCCTGTTCTTTTTTGTTCCTTTTTTTTTTTTTTTTTTTTTTTTTTAAAGTAAATATTACCTCCCCTACGTGGGGCTCAAACTCACAATCCCAGAATCAAGTCGTGTGCTCTTCCAACCGGGAGAGCCAAGGGCCTGTGTGCTGTTGTTGTTGTTTTTTTTAAGATTTTATTTATTTATTTGACAGAGATCACAAGTGGGCAGAGAGAGAGGAGGAAGCAGGCTCCCCGCTGAGCAGAGAGCCCGATGCGGGGCTCAATCCCGGGACCCTGAGATCATGACCTGAGCCAGAGGCAGAGGCTTTAACCCACTGAGCCACCCAGGCGCCCCTGTTTTTTTTTATTATTAAATTACAGCTCACATACAATATCATATCCGTTCTCTGTACCTTACCAAGTACAGACCTCCGTCGCCCTAGTTACCCTCTGTCCCCTCCCAAAGCGATTACAGTCTGATCGATTGGATTCCCCGAGCCAAGTCACATCCCCGTGACGGATTAATTTCATGACCAGAAGTTCACACCCCTTGGCCCCCATCCCCTCAGCCTTCTCCCCTTCCACACCGGGCTTGATCATGCTTCTTAGTGGTTTTCAAAATATCTGCAGGGAGGACGTGTTACTTTTATAATCAGCGAAAAAGAAAATAAAGCTTTGTTTTGGAAATTCTTACGTAAAGTATTAGTAAGATCGAAAAATGATCGAGAAGGTATGTCATTGATTATCTTTCTCCCTTCTAGAAAGGATCTCGTTTGTGTAGAGGCCACAGTCATTGAAAAGACAGAATCATGGCCAAAAATCAATATGAAATTTAAGAAAAGGAAGAACTACAAGAGGAAAAAAGGTAAGTTAGAGAAAGCGTGGCGGGTGTGATGTCCCCACCCTGCTCCGTCGGATGGTCCTGCGGCTGCTGGGGGCCTGGGGCCACTGGGATGCGCCGGCCACAGACGGGAGGGAGCTCTGCCCCAGTACTCTGGGTCCGGCAGGGAGGGGCAGATGGAGGCCCCTCTTAACCAAGCCAGAGGTGGGAAGGGGGAGGGCCCCGAGAGACATGGGCGCAGACACCAGAAGCAGCAGTCATGTCCCACACAGAGACCGGACAGAGAAACGGGACGCGGCGGTTGGCAGGGGGTCCTCTCAGCACCATGTCACCCAGCAGTGCGCTGAGTAAACCGCCGCTCTGCCCGAGAACGGGAACGAACCTTGGAGCGACACTCGACCTTGTGCCTCCGGGCACATATGTCTGTCCACACACGCTTGTACCCACACGTGTGTGTGACGGAACATGGGAGGGCGAAGAGAGGGAGCCCGTCTGCAGAGCCTCCAGGGGAGCAGGGAGGCTGGAAGATGGGGGCTGTTGGTTGATAGAGAAGGGAGAGCCAGAGGTGCCTGGGGGGCCGGGGTGGGGAGTGTGGGCTTCGGCGCGCCCACGGTGGGGGGACGCCTCAGACGGGAGGACTGTCTGCAGGGCCATCCCTACAGGAGCTTCTGCTGGAAGTCGCCTTGTGGGGGCTGCTCAAGGCTGGGCTCGTGGGCTGCGGCAGCCTGCCTGGGGAAACCTGTAGCCCTCAAAGTCCTTGGTCACCACGGGAACTGCTGGCCTGAACTACCAGTAGTGGGGAGTTAGTAAAATACCCTGACACCGTGGGGTGGCCTTTTCCACAGGTCAGGTCCACAGGAGCCTCTCCTCCGCCCTCTGTCACCCCCAGGCAGCCCACGGGTCTCACCGCACGTGGGGGGAAGAAGGGCCGGGTTGGTCCCCGCCTCTGAGGCCCTGGGTCTTACAGCCTGTGCTGCTTCTGATGTGGGCTCACGGAGCACGGGGGTCCTCCAGGAGGCCCTCATGGCACGTGGCCGGCAGGGCCCACACGGGGTCTGGGTGCCACCTGGGGAGGGCTGGTGCCAGGCTGACCCGCACTCACTTGCAAAGAGCAGGTGGTCCGGCAGCCGGGTCTCACCGTGGCTCGTGAGCACGCCAGCTGCGGCCCAGCTGTGACCCTGCTCTCTCTCCCAGTGATCGTGAACCCACAGACTGTCCTCCGGATAAACACCATCGAGATCGCTCCACGTTTGTGCTGACCGTGAAGCCCATGTTTACAGAATATAAAAAATAAACTCCTGTTTTCTGGAGACCGTGTTTCTGAGTTCCGATGCAAAAAGCTTTGCATTCCTTTGGCCACTTGTTCGAACCTGAGCACCGTGACTGTGAGCTTCGTTCCGTAAGCAGCTCCCTGAGCCGGAGAAGCGTGGAATTTGGGAAGAATGACAGGCACCGCCCTCCCAGGGCTGCAGACCAGAGGCTTGCTCGGGAGACGAGGTCGTGTTCTCGGCTGCCTTCCACCCCACTGAAGGCAGCAGGGCCCAAGGGCATGGTGCGGGGGGCACAGCTGGTACCCGGGAGCTAAGGCCAAGAGAAACACAGTCTGGAGTCCGCTTCTGGTGCGGTGACAAAGCCCGAGCGAACCCTGTCTCTGAGCGGACTGGTTGCTGGTGTCTTGCTCTTTTAAGAAGCTTGGATTCAAACCAGTCTGGGCCCAGAGTCCTTATTCTTGTCCTTTGCTCTTGGTCCAGCAGGGAAGGAGGGTCACAGTGCAGGGGGCTGGTGCTCCGACCAGGACAGGGAAGGACGGGCAGCGGGGGGCAGTGGGGGTGGAGAGCCAGTGCTGCGTGACATGTTCTGGGAACTGGGGTGGAGGAACAGTGGCAGAGACTGCCGAAGGGCCAGAGGCATTGCGGGGATGGATCCAAAAAAGCCACCTGTCTTGGGAGGCTTTGGGGTGGCCCAGATCTGTGTGGGGTCAGTCAGGCAAGGAGGGACAGCAGGTCCTGAACCCTGAGTGGCTGCAGGAACAGGGGAGTGGGTAGGGACGAGGGGCTCTTTGATGGCCAGGCCCTCTGAGCTGTGTCCTTCCCGGAGGCAGGCCTTCCTCCCAGAGGACGGTCGGGGCTTTCGAGCCACACAGAAGACCTTCTGTGGAACTGTAGTGGATGTTTTCTTCTGCAGGAGTCCTCGGAGAGTCCCGCGGGGGCGGGGGGGCCATCCCTGCCATGTGGACATGATGGCAGCAGAGCCTGTGGCCCCTGGAGACACTCCGCCTGTAGTACCCTGTGTGGACGGCAGGGGGCGCGGTCCCGCAGGACGAGGAGGCCCAAGGGGGCTGGTGGGGGCTGTGATGCTGGGTGTGAGGGGTGGCGGGACCCAGCCCCCAGACCAGGACTGCTCTCCCCCAGGGCCACGCTTCGAACTTCTGCAGGTGTCCCTCACGCCGACAGGAATCACCTTCCACATTCTTTGCCTCTGGCGCATCCACATGCTGGAAGCATTGAGTAGGTTCCGGAAAGCCTGCTCCGGCCAGCAGTATAGCTTTGGGGCTACCGGGTGGTTCTGGAGCCACACAGACGTGGGTGTGAGCCCCAGACCCGTGCACCCTGGGCCTCGACTGCCTCCCCTATCCAATGGGAGAGATCGCAGGACCCGCTTCACTCGACCACCCGGGGACGCCGGGTGATGGGAGGTGCTGGGTCAGTGTTCGCTGAGCGCATTACCCAGAACGAGACACAGCCGCTGCTCTGGGAAACGGGGGATGGGCCTTCCGGGCATCAGTAGGGCTGTTGAGCTCATGAACATTCACTGCTTTTGCAAGCTGGGCTAGGCTTGGGGCGACTGGGGGGCTCAGTTAAGCATCCGGCTCTTGATTTCGGTTCAGGTCATGATCTCAGGGTCGTGCGTTCGAGCCCCGCGTCTGCTTGTTCCTCACCCTCTGCTCCCCTGACCCTTGTGCATGCACACCCATTCTTTCTCCCTCAAATAAGTAAATAAACCTAGGAAAAACACAAAAAACTGGACTAGAGGCTTGTTCACAGCAGCCAAAGTGCAGACAGAACTCCAGGGTCAGCAGGCGGGTGGAGAGACGTAGGTGGCCCCGCGTACGGTGGGACGTTGTTCAGCCACAACGATGACGAAGCCCCAAGCAGCCGCCGTGGATGGACCTTGAGTGACCCTGAGTGAAAGAAGCTAGTCACAAAAGGACACATATTGTGTGATTACACTTGAATGAAACACCTAGAATTTGCAAATCCACGGAGAAAGGAGGAGGCAGGCTCCCAGGGGCTGTAAGCCCTGGGGAAGAGGGGTTATAGCTTGATGTCTGAGGTCATGGAAAAGTCTGCAAGCAGATGGGGGTGAAGGTTACACAACATTGGGAATGTCATAAACGCCACTGAATTGTCACTTTAAAATGGTTGAGGTGAGGGCGCCTGGGCGGCTCCGTGGGTTGGGCCTCTGGCTTCGGCTCAGGTCATGATCCCAGGGTCCTGGGATCGAGCCCCGCATCGGGCTCCTCGCTCAGCACGCTGAGGCTGCTTGAGATCCTCTCTCCCTCTGCTTCATTTCCTCCCTCTTCCCACCTTCTCTCTCTCCCAAAAAAATGGTTAAGATGGTAAATTCTATGTGATGTAGATTGTACCACAATAAAAAAGAAGAGGGGGAGGGGGAGATTGGACTAGGTTGATGACATCAGCTGACTTTTTAAAAAAATGACCCACGAGTATGAACATGAGCTCGTGGGTTCTTTGCGACACAGCAGTGCTGTTCTGGCAGCAGATGGCGGACGGGCACCCCGGGGTTGGCAGGGCACCCTGGCCCTGCCCCTGCTCTGTCCCCATCCCGCTGCCCCCCAGCTCCCTCAGGCCAGCTTTCTGTGTGCTTTTCCGCGGGAACGCCTTGCAGCTCCGGTAACGGCCTGGGCTTCACCCAGGGCCTCCAAGCACCCTCCCACCTCGCCTGTTAGCCCAGCCCTTCTGCACAGTGGCACCCACCTTGGCCTGACCCTCTCTGACCACTGCCCCTCGACCTGGCGCCCCAGTGTGCTCCCCTGGCCTGCAGAGCGCGCTCACCCTCTCCAGGCCACCACGAGACCTCCCAGCCGATCCCAGCATGTCCCAAGAACACGGGGGCATCAGGTGTTGTAAGGAGACCGTGGAAGGGGCCAGTGGGAGGCAGGACAGACCGAGGTTAGGCACAAGGGCTAGGGGTTCCCTCCACCACTAACCCGCACGCCTGGCTGCTATGGATATGAGTCACCAGCTCGGATGGGGCTGCGGGGCCATCCCATCTCAGGAGGACCCTTCCCCGGGTCACTGTCTAATCCCCGTCTTCTTCCTGGGGTCAGTGCATGCGTATTCATTTGCCCCAGGTTCCCTGCTGGCCTCCCTCCTCCTCTCTCTGGATGGCCAGCCCCAGGACGAGGATGACTCTGCCTGGTTCTCTAGCGAGGCTGATGATCCAGGGGTTTTGTGGGAGCGATGGAGCCGTGTCTACCAGAACCACGCTTGGACCGAGCTCTAGAAGCATCAGAGATATAAACTGCGCAGGTAGGAGGAACTCAGCGATGGAGGGAGGTACATGGCTCCCGGGAGCCCGAAGGAAAGGCTACACGTGGCTGCCACACTGACCTTTCCTCCCGACATCCCCCACACCCCGGGCCTCAGACTCCAGGGGCCAAGGGCCACTTCTGTCAAGGCGGGGCACAGCCCGTGGCTCTACGGGATCAGTGCCACACCTGGAAGGCTGGGTGCACTTCAACCCACTTCCTGTGCGGCAACACTGTGGGGACTGAGGACATGTTAACTGGGGACACCTAACGTCCCCTAAAGATGCCCTCTGGGTTTCTTCTCTCTTTGCTCCTGCTGCCAGGCGATGCAGCGCCCCCTTCTCAGCCCGGCCAGGAGTTCAAGGTCCACGTGAGAACAGAATGGCGAGGTGGGGGTCTTGCCCTGCCCCCCGAGCTTCTAACCAAACTTCCGGGCCGGCAGAGTCTATCAGATTGTCTCCGAGAACGATCTCTGAGGGACAGAGCACATCGGCAAGGATTATTTTATTTTATTTTATTTTTAATTAACATGTAATGTGTTATTGGTTTCAGAGGTGGAGGTCAGTGATTCATCAGTTGCATATAACACCCAGCGCTCAAGACATCACGTGCCTCCTTCATGCCCGTCACCCGGTCACCCCACCCTTCCACCTTCCTCCCCTCCAGCAACCCTCAGTTTGTTTCCTATGATTAAGAGTCTCTTACGGTTTGTCTCCCTCTCTGGTTTCATCTTGTTTTATTTTTTCCACTCTTACCCTATGATCTTCTGTTTTGTTTCTAAAATTCCACATATCAGTGAGACCATACGATAAATTCTTTTCGAGGGGGGTTTCTGAATCGTTCAAAGCGGAGGGTCTGTCGGCCGTGGAGGTGGGCCTCCGTGCCCCAGGTGAGCCCACGAGACTCCTCGGTTTCCTGTCTGCACTGGGGGGACAGGCGCGCCGCCTGCCTAGCCTCGCACCGGCGCCTGTGCTGGGGGAAACGTCCTCATTGTCACACGGGGGTGGCTGACGGCTGACGCACGTGGTGTGCCCCGTGTCTGGCCTTCCAGAAAAGTTCTCCAGGGATGACCCCGTGTATGCAAATGGGCAAACCCGGTATGTCCGCCCCTTCCGGGGGTCTCCACTGAAACTGTCAAGTCCGGGCTTTGTAAAGAAACTGGTATTTCCACTGGTAAGGAATGTTTTCCTTGAGAAAACCTTCTAAGTCTCTGAAGGTGCCAAAGGGAACCTGTTCCCTTGAACAGCCTGAAGCTGGACATGGGAGCCAAGTGTGTCTTCTGATGTCCCCCCCTTCTGCAAACAGCCCCAGGCCCTGCCCCCATCTGCTGCCCAGAACTTTCTGGAGCTCAGCTAAGGCTTGCAGAGTTCTCTCTCCTGGAATGTTTGGACTGGGATAAAATGTCCTAGGATGGCTCCAGCCGTTAGGCGTCCCACTCTTGATCTCCACTAAGGTCATGATCTCAGGGTCACAAGTTTGAGCCCCACACTGGGCTCCACGCTGGGCTGTAGAGCCTACTTTTGTTTGTTTTTAAAAAACAAAACAAAACCAAAAAAACTAGGATGCCCAGAGAAGATTCTCAAAGCGGGGCCATTTCAAGGGGCAGGATTTGAGGCCTGGGCTCAGACCCCCCTATCACCCCAGAAAATCCCCTCCCCGTACTGCACCTTCGCGTCCGGCTAACGCCCCCCTGTTCCTGTGCCCTCCCCGGTGACCACAGGGTTAATGTTACCATATGAAGGGGCGCCTGGGGGGCTCAGTGGGTTAAAGCCTCTGCCTTCGGCTCAGGTCATGATCTCAGGGTCCTGGGATCGAGCCCCGCGTGGGGCTCTCTGCTCAGCAGGGAGCCTGCTTCCCTCTCTCTCTCTGCCTGCTTGTGATCTCTGTCTGTCAAATACATAAATAAAATCTGTAAAAAAAAAAAAAAAACGTTACCGTATGTGCACGTAGCCTTGCTCATGATGCAGGGTCCGGGCGGGGTTCTCTTGGTGGGATCCCTTCACCAGCTCAAGACGGGCGGCCCTGTAAGAGTCCCTGTTCTCACTTTCTCCTCCTGAGCCACCAGTCTTAGTCTCCAGAAGGACACGTGAGCCCTTCCCCGGCCATTCAGTCTACCTGGCCAGGACCTCCGGGCACGTGCCCAGTGGTCACCTGGACGAGCATCTCCTCCTGGTTGGCAGGGAGCTGCAGCCCTCTGTTTTATTTTATTTCATTTCATTTCATTTTATTCTATTTGGCATACAGTTTAAATCTTTTATAACTGATTTTGTTAAATTATGCATCATACTCTCTGGTAACAAAATATGCAGAGTGGGATTCACCGGAATAAAAACCGTTCTTCGAGGCTGTCTTTTCTTTGTCTTTAGTTGTGAGGCTTGTTCTGTCCGTCTTCAGGTCAGTTTCGGGGTGTTCAGGATGATTTGATAATGATCTAGTTGGTTAGGGTTAGGGTTAGCCTCGGGTCCTCCTGCGCTGCCACTGCCTTTCTCCCTCTTCCATCCCACTGTTTCAAAATATAGGGCTCTTTTCTTTAAGATTTATCTATCTGTCTATCAAGAGTGAGCCCACGCAGGGGGGAGGGGCAGAGTTGGGGGGAGAAGCAGACTCCCCGCTGAGCAAGGAGCCTGACGTAGAATTTGATCCCAGGACCCTGGGATCATGACCTGAGTCAAAGGCAGAGGCTTCACCGACGGAGCCCCCCAGACTCATTTCCAGTGAGGTACAGCGAGGCCGACAGATCGGGGGTCTGCTGTCCTTGAAAAGACCGTGTGGGGGCGCCTGGGTGGCTCAGTGGGTTAAAGCCTCTGCCTTCAGCTCAGGTCATGATCCCAGGGTCCTGGGATCGAGCCCCGCATCGGGCTTTCTGCTCAAGCGGGGAGCCTGCTTCCTCCTCTCTCTCTCTCTGCCTGCCTCTCTGCCTACTTGTGATCTCTCTCTGTCAAATAAGTAAATAAATAAAATCTTAAAAAAAAAATTAAAAAAAAAAAAAAAGAAAAGACCGTGTGCTGCTCACAGATCCCGAGAGGCGGGGGCGCACTGCCACGGGGGGCACAGAGGAAAGCACCAGGGTCGGTCAGGAGGCAGAGGGAGACCGGAGCTATGGGCAGGAGCCTTCCTGTGGTTTCTGCAGGACAAACGGGCGGGGGCAGAATAAACAGGCTGAGGCTTGGCTAGTCTGGGTAATTTCAGGGGATCTGGGACCCAGGGGCTGTCCCTGGCTGTCTGGACCTACTGTGGGCTCCTCAGGGCGGAAGACAGAAGCCCCGAGTGTGAGAGCCCAGTAAGACAGGTGGGGGGCGAGGGCTCTATGTGGGCTTCTTGGCATTGGAAAGTCGCCCTCTCAGGCTAGTTATTTGCTGCCTCTAGGAATCGCTAACCCTGGAGGGGCCGTCCCTCCGGAGTCAGCAAGGCCCCCAGCGCCAGAGCTTCAGAAACACAGAAGATAAAAGATGCGGTTGACACACACGCAGGCCAACAGCACGGAAAATTTGTGAGCCTCTGGTCCCTACACACGAATCAGAGCAAACAACCCCCTCCCCCACTGGGGCCAAGTCCAATACGGCCACGTGCACAATGACGCCCGGCACATGGCCAAGCCCTGTCCACGCCACCTTTCTCCTGAGACAGCCCCCTCATGCTCACACACATGCACGCACACACACCCACGTGTGTGCACACATACACACACCAACACGTGTGCACATGCACACGTGCATACATATACAAACCCACACGTGTACACACACGCACACACGCATGTGCGCACACACAAGCGTACACAGCAGCCAGGAGACTCCCTCATCTCCTGTGTCCTCGCTGAGACCCGGTGTCGTGCAAGAGGCCCAGGCTGGAGACACCGCAGTCAGCTGGGCCACCGGCAGACCCATCGACCGACAAGGTAGGAGCAGCCTGGGGCCAGGAGAGGACCCCCCAACAGGACACTGACCGTGATGCCACTCAGAGGAAATAAGCAGCACCAAGTTCCCAGCGCCCCGGAGGAGGGAAAGAGCTCGAAGGTTCTGGGAACTGTCCATCTGGCGGTCACTACAAAGGAGAGGAAGAGGGTGCGAGAGGCCAAAAGACACCATTACGAAAAGCTGGACTGGAGCGAATAAATCCCTTTGTGGCGACAATAAATACGGGCGGGCACCTGGGTGGCCCAGTCGATTAAGCCTCTGCCTTTAGCTCTGGTCATGACCCCAGGGCCCTGGGATCGAGCCCCATGTCAGGCCCCACAAGGAGCCCACTTCTCCCTCTGCCTCTGCTGCTCTCTCTTCTGCTAACTCTCGCTCTCTCTCAAATAAATAAAATCTTTTTTTTTTAAAGAGTAACTCCGGGCTTTGGTGCAAGTGCATTTTGGTGTGTCTCATGCGGTTTCTCTACTACGGGAAGCAGCTGAGCCACATTCTGGGCCCCATGTCAAACTAATTGTCACCTGGGGCCAGTTTCCCAGAGCGGAGCCCTGCCAAGGGCGTCCAGGTGGCATGCAGAAGCCTCGCTGGCATGCAGCGGACCCTCAGTAAGTACCTGTTGGGTAACCTGGGCCTTGGGCGTCAACAGAGATTAAAGAACCTCTGGCCTTTCTTGGCTGCTCGTGGGCAGGAGCGGCCTCGGCGTGTCGGTCTCCCGTCGGAGTCTCCCGATCTCTGCTCACAGCCACGTGGGAGGAAGGCCACCTTCATGTACGCAGTTCTCGGACCTCACGCTCTGCTTCTGCTCCTGAGGGGCTCAGGCATCCTATCATCACCCAGAAACCAAGTCCAGGGCCTCTGGCCACTCAAGAGAAGCCCAAGTCCAAGCTCAAGCAGCCTCGGGGCAGCAAGACATGTCACAGCCCAGCCCTGAGCGTGCACAAGTACGTACCGCTGCCAGGGCCGACACGGAGAAGGGAGGCAGCCCCACCAGAGGGTCGTGCTAGGTTGAATTCTGTCCCCTCAAAATTCTTATGTTGGATCCCTTACCCCCGGCACGGCAGAATGTGGCCTTATTTAGACACAGTGTCATTGCAGATGTGACCCACTCAGATGAGGTCGCACTGGACTAGGGTGGGTCCTGATCCCTTGTGACCCACGTCTTTAGGAAAAGGGGAAATGTGGACACGCACACTAGGAGGACACCCTGTGATGTCGGGAGCGACACAGCCACAAGCCGAGTCAGGGGGAGAGGCCTGGGACTGCCCTCCTGGCGCCTGCCCTGGAGCCCGGCCCTGCCCACCCAGTGATCCCAGACTCCCGGCCTCCTGCACCATCTCCCGGCTCCTGCACCATGCGACCACAGACGCCTGCTACGTGAGCCCCTGGGTCTGAAGGACCCAGGGATCCAGCAGCCCCAGGAAATGAAGACAGTGGTGAAGATCGGGGAGGGAGGGCGGGTTGAACACATCCTTGAGCCCGGAACTCCGATTCCCACCGTCTGATGCCCACCTGGCTCCCCGCGTCTAGCCCTGGGCTTGATCCACACGTGCTCTTCCTCCTTCAAATTCCAAGCCAGCTCACAGAGACCTGGTTCTTCCTCGCTCTGGTGGCCTGCGTCCCTCCAGGGACTGCCCAGCGTGAGCTGGCTAGAGTCACGGACGAGCAAACCCATCAGTCCCTAAGACGCACCTGCCCGCTTGTCGGCTCTTCACCCCAACAGGGTGTGGCCCAGACCAGCCCAAGCTGCTAAGACGTGACCCAAATCACCTCGCATCAGACCTCCTAGGGGCCGCTAAGAGCAAAGACTCCAGTCCCAGGCACTTTTCCTTCCTTCTGACTCCCATCCCTGCTGATCCCTTAACCCCAGGGGTATCCCGAACGGAATCCAGGCTGTGTGTGCTTGAATCCACTCTAGTCCAACTCTTGGTAATGAAAGGTCGCCTTTCAAATGTAGGGACCCGAGGCCAGGGGATCAGGGGTCCCAGGAGATCAGAAGCTCTTTCAGAAATCATTCTAGGACCATGGCCCGGGCCCCCAGCCATGTACTTTTCCAGCGACCCGGCCAGGACCCGGCACACCCCTCCTCCTCCTGCTTGGACCGACTGGTCATGTGCTCTGCCACTCACTCGACCCTTCACGGCGGTGCTTGGACGGCTCCTCCTGGACCTGTTTCCATTGGCGGCACAGCGGCGAGCTGATGCCTGAGCACTGGGAGAGCCTCCGGCCCAGTCTTCCTGCCTCCGTGTCTGTCCTCTGCAGAAGCAGCCCCAGCCCACGCACGTGGTCTCCAAGTCTTGTTCTCTGCGCCCCGGGGAGGCTGAGCCACCAGCAGACGGGGACAACATAATCATAGCTTCGGTGTCCTTCGGAAAGCCTGGCCGGGCGCCCCACCCTGGTGATGAACTGTTGGCCAACCCGGGCTGGTGGAGCCCATTGTGGTCTGTCGCCACCGGCCGTAGAGCCTACCTGCGGAGTCAGCACCCCAGCTCTGCCCTCGTAAGCCCTGGGAGTTGGCACAAAGTGGCTTAACCTGTCCCTGGCTAGATTTTTGTCTGCAAAATGGGCAAAATAACTGTGGGTAAAACACTATATATATATATATATATATATATATATTTTTTTTTTTTTTTTTTTTTTTTTTTTTTTTTTTAAGTAGGCTCCACACGCAATATGGGGCTGGAACCTATGTCCCTTAGATCAGAGTCTCATGCTTTTTTTTTTTTTTAAACATTTTATTTACTTATTTGACAGAGAGCACAAGCAGGCAGAGCAGCAGACAGAGGGAGAAGCAGGCTCTTCGGTGAGCAGAGAGCCCGATGCAGGACTCGATCCCAGGACCCCAAGATCATACCTGAGCCGAAGGCAGAGGCTTTAACCCACTGAGCCACCCAGGCGCCCCAGAACATCCAACTCTTAATCTCAGGGTCCTGAGTTCAAGCCCCACATTGGGTATGGAGACTACTTAAAATAAAAAGTTAAAAATATATTCCTGTGGAAAAAAAAATATATATATTCCTGTGAAGTCTGTGTCAATAAATGGCAGAATGAGTGACTGAACGACGGATACATCATGCTGGAAGAGAGAGTTCTGGCCAGCTGATTTCTCAGTCCAGTTACGCTCATGGAAAATATTCGCACGCAGACGCAACCAAATTCCTGGGTAGGGTCCCCGCCCTGCAACCATGGAGATACAGGGGGCAGGCGGGGATGCCCTCTGAAAGCAAAGCCAATCGTGCTGGTTCTTTGTTTTGTTTTTTGTTTTAAGATTTTGTTTATTTATTTAGAGAGACAGAGAGAAAGAGCACACTGCACACAAGCTGGATGGGCAGGGGAGGCGGCGGGGAGGCAGGGGCAGACAGAGAGGGAGAGAGAGAATCCCAAGCAGACACCCCGCTGAGCAGGAGCCCAACACAGCCCCGCGACCATGACCTGAGCCGAAATCAAGAGTCGGACGCTGGACCGACGGAGAACCCTGGGGCCCTCGTTCTGCTTGTTTTCGTTGCCACAGACAGACATGGGATATTTGGGAACAAAGCCAAGCTTGAGGAGAGGGCCTCTCTTGATGTCTCTCATCACTGAAGACCGCGTCTGTGATGGGTTCGAACACACACTTACCCAATTCCCGGCAGGGGAAGCTGCCGTGTCCACACTTCATTCAGGGTTAAGGGTCTTCAAATCGCAACAGGACACTTCTTCCTTGAGGGTCTCCCAATCCCATCTGGCCCGTGTCTCGTCTAGTTATCAGGAAATGTTTGTTCACGACGAACGAGCTATCTTAAGATACCATTTCACTCGGGCAAAAATTGCGGAAAAGTTTATGTTTGTCCAACCATGGACTGTCTCTGGAAGATGCGAGAGCGTCTCTTCAGAGTGGGGAGCTGGGAGACCAGAGGACGGGACGCATGCTTTTCATGTGCACCCTTTTGCACCTTTGGGGTTTGAGCCATGGGCAAGTATCATTACCTGTATAACAGAATACATTAAACTCATTCAGAACAGCCATCGTGTGACTCCAGCTTCACGACGCGGCACTCACAGGCTCTCTGTGCAGAGGCACAAGGAGGGAAGAATCAAGAG
The DNA here is from genome assembly GCA_004024625.1 of Mellivora capensis. NCBI lineage: Eukaryota > Metazoa > Chordata > Mammalia > Carnivora > Mustelidae > Mellivora > Mellivora capensis. Next base: position 1,703 of record PISX010006041.1, on the reverse strand, counting down.
CAAACTCTCACCACCTTGCATCCAGAACTTACTGCAGGCCCCCCTGTGAGTTATCGCTCCATCCCCAAAGGATCGCACCGTACGAGTCCAGGTCTCCAGCGAAACAGCACCCACAGGATACCCAGAGGTACACGGACAGAGATGTATTGTCAGAGACTGGCTCACACAGTTGCGGAGGCTGAGATGTCCCACCATCTGCCACGTGCAAGCTGAAGACCCAGGAAAGTGTGATTCCAGGCAAGCCTGAGTTCCCGAGGCCAAGTCCAGGGCAGAAGATGGCGGCCCCAGCCCAAGCAGAGAGGGCAAGCTCACCCTCCCTCTGCTGGTGTGCTCCATCCAGCCCCCCAAGGATGGGACGGTGCCAGCCCGCATCATTGGGGATGAGGGCGACCCTTTTCCCTTAGCCCCTCCCATCAAAGGCTAATCTCTTCTGGAAATACCTTCAAAGATGCCCAGAAATTACATTTTTCCAGCTCTCCATACGCCCCTCAGCCCGGTCAGGCTGATGTAAAATCAACCAGCACATCCATGAATTTCCCACAGTCATCCTGCAAGGCAGGTTTCAGGATCCCTGTCTCACCCGCGACAGGCCTGAAACCTGGAGAAGTTACGCGCACACACTGCCCGGCGTGGAGGCACCTGGATCTGAGGCCTACGGGGAGATAACAAAACGCAGCAGAGCAAACCACCTACCTAATCGGCTTCATTCAGTGATTCGTGAATTGGGCAGCAGCCCCTGTAGCAGGTAGAGGGGACTCCGGGGACCTGTACAAAATGAAGGATTGATTTTGTAGGTGGAAGCGGGACAGACAAGGAGGTTATCACCAAAAGAAAAGAAAGGATTGTTTTAGGCAAGGTCGCCTCCTTTTGAGGGTGGGGCGAGGGGAGAGTCTATCAAGGATGACGTCACTGGGCCTGGGAGGGGCTGCAACTAGGGTTAGGGTAGGTGTGAAATCTTGGCGGGGCGTCAAGACAATGAGTGGAGGTGACTCCATTTTGGCTCTGTTGTTTCTTTTCTTTTCTTTTCTTTTTTATAAGATTTTATTTAGGGGCGCCTGGGTGGCTCAGTGGGTTAAGCCTCTGCCTTCGGCTCAGGTCATGATCTCAGGGTCCTGGGATCGAGCCCTGCATTGGACTCTCTGCTCAGCGGGGAGCCTGCTTCCTCCTCTCTGCCTGCCTGCCTCTCTGCCTACTTGTGATCTCTCTCTCTGTCAAATAAATAAATAACATCTTTAAAAAAAAAAGATGTTATTTATTTATTTGAGAGAGAAAGAGCATGAAAGGGGGGAGGGGAGCAGAGGAAGAAGCAGACTCCCCAACGTGGGGCTTGATCCCAGGACCCTGAGATCACAACCTGAGCCAAAGTCAGACCCATAACTCAATGAGCCATCCAGGTGCTCCCTTTAAAAAAAAAAAAAGAAAAAGAAAGAAAAGAAAAAGAAAAAGAAAAATCCCTTTTATTCCCATTACCCAAATGCTACATCCTTCTCAAGAAGTAACAGCTGAAATTGCACTACTGGGTATTTACCCTAAAGATACAAACGTAGTGATCCGAAGGGGCACGTGCACCCGAATGTTTATAGCAGCAATGTCTACAATCGCCAAACTATGGAAAGAGCCTAGGTGTCCATCAACAGATGAATGGATAAAGAAGATGTGGTATATATACACGATGGAATACTATGCAGCCATCAAAAGAAATG